>BRDA01005344.1:5710-24426 GCA_036984385.1 Crenuchus spilurus | reverse complement strand
AATATTGACATTTGCCATCTCCACATCATTGCATTCAGTTTTTATTCACAATTTGTATAGCGTCCCAACTTTTTTGGAATCCGGTTTGTAATAATGCTGATCATTGTAATAATAAATAATAATAATAATAATAATATTTTTTATTATAATTGTTATTAATAGGCGATTAACTTCCTTGTAAACTTCCTAGCACTAAAGCACCTCCTAGCACTAATATATATAAGGGCATGGATATTTTTTTATTGAGTGTTTTTCATGGTTGTGTTGCCATTCTGAGGAAGGTTAAATTTAAAATAAAATGTTTAAATGTAGCATATTTTTCTTAGTCCTTATTTTAAATAGGTAAAAACAATTTCAATAATTATCGATATCGACCAATATGAAGTACTTATATCGTGATACAGTTTTTAGCCATATCGCCCAGCCCTACTGGACACCCTACGAAGAAAGCTCATTTCAGCCACTTGTATCCACAATCTCATTCTAATTGTCAATACCCAAAGCTTATGACCACAGGTGAGGGTTGGAATGTAGACCGACAAGTAAACAGAGAGCTTTGCCTTCTGGGTCAGCTCTCTCTTCAACAAAACAGACCGGTATAGAGCCTGCATCACTGCAGATGCTGAACCGATTCAATAGAAGATCTCCCACTCCATTTTAGACTCACTCGTGAACAAGACCCCCGAGATACTTAAAACTCCTCCACTTGAGACAATGGCATCCTCCCACCCAGGACAGAGTACTCAGCACTCCACCTTTTGCCGGCTGAGTACCATGGTATCAGATTTGGTGGTTCTGATTCTCATCCCCGTAAATTTTGTCCTGGCCAGACAAAAAGTGATCCAAAAGACCATTAAGACCCCATTTCCTTGCCTGGAATAGAGTTACCACTCTGAAGCCAGGCCTGTTGGAGGGGCTAAAGATTTGGCTGAGTTTGAATGAGCATCACATGCTTGAAGCAAAGTTATTCACCCTCAAATTTGAAAAGGTGCCAATAATTTTGTCCGGCCCATTTTTGGAGTTTTGTGTGAAATTATGTCAAATTTGCCTTTTTCTCCTCTGTTTTTTGTGTTGTTCCAATACACACAAAGGAAATAAACATGTGTATAACAAAACGTGTAATTGCAATAATTTTCTGGGAGAAATACTTTCGGCCATGACTGTATATTTATGACAGTCATCATCACGGAAATGGCTCTACATCAGTATATCCTTCCTTGATGTACAAGATGGCATAAGAGATTTTACATAGCTCACAGCAAGTAATAGTGGTGGATTTTTATGAATACAAAAAACCTGAGCTCTAGTCTTCATGTTTGTCAGCAGGAAATTACACTGCACTTTAAGTTTTATTATGACGCTTTCTATAACGTTTCATCAAATTATTACAAGAATGGATTTTGAGCTTTTCTGGCTGAGACCCATTTTGTATACCCTCTATAATACAAAAACATCACATACTGCAATTACATTATTATGTACTGTGCGATATGGAGCTACAATGTCAAAATCACAGACTTTAATAAATAATAAACAAAATTAAGTGCATCTCAGATCTTGAACTTTTGTCAGCTTGGTCGGTCATTCAACAACCACTGTTATCTTGCTCCAATCCACAAAGACACATAACTTGGAATAAGGGGGAGAAAACCTGAACCTCTGTGCATACAGAACACAGTAATGTGGCCTGATAAGTTATCTCCCACCCTATCCTTCTGGAGACATTTTCACTGACTAAAAAAAACTAAAATGTTCTCCCATTCAACCCAAATGTTAAACATGGTAGTAATGGATCAGGAATGTGAGCCCATTTTACAGGACAAGATTAACTCCATAGGACAAACACTGAATACACTAAAAATAAATGAAATGCATAGAAATGTAAATGTGAAGGCACCTGTTAGAAGGAGGAGCTTGGGGTTGTTGTGGTGCTCGACCTGCCTGTGCTGCAGTTGGTTTGGTCAGCCCAAGCATCTCCTGCAGACAAAATTCTGACCAGTTCATGGGCATATTCTATCCAGTTTCATCAAAAGTACTTTGACACATTTAGAAATGACTCAAGTTTCTTAAATAAAAAACAAGAAAAACTGCCAGAATAAACTGATACATTTTATACTGAAGGTCAGTATTTCCATTGGCCCACAATGTACTATTAAACTATGTCCTTGACCAACATGTTGTCCAAACAGCAAGCAAGCATTACTGGATCATGTGACAAAGCCTTCAGTATATCTAGACTGGAAATGTCAATTCCACATTCCATCAAATCAGCACATAAACAAACTCTGGACCTACTTGTGATGCCCTGCCAACACTGTTTCTTATTGCAGTTAGGCAGCATAGACAACTTTACTAGTTATAAAAGGCATGTTTTGATTTGCTCACTGTTAGAGCATTATATAAGACTTCACCTGCAGTTGTTTCGCACTGAGGTCTTTGGTTCCTCTAAAAACATAGCTTTTAGAGATTCCCTCGCAGCCCAGCTCATGGACCTGGATCATGCGGCCAAATGTAATGAGGCCCACAAGGGCTGTGGGGGGCAGCAGACTCAGAGACATCTGTAGAGACTCCTTCAGAGCCTGCAAATCCTCATCTTCCATACACGTATCCACAACATACAAGAAGTTCAGGGGCATCTGAGGACCTCGCTGTGAACACAAAAAAAAGTTTTCTTCATTATATGCCTTAATAGATTCTTATTACTGTTACACTGAATTACTATTAGATTACTAGATTGCGTTAATTTTATGATGTCATATTTAGATAATATTGAGGTTTATTAGGTTTACCTGAACTACATATTCAATGGTGGAGAACTGTGGAAGCAGCTCAGCTGGTTGGTTCACCTCTGATATTCCAGCATAAGTTGGTGGGAACTACACAAAATTGACATATCAAAAATGCCATTAACAAAACGTCAGAGTACAATTTAATTTAATCTTCACTCCTTATTTCATCTCTTACCTGATTTCTCTGATAACAAAAATTGCAAGCCCACAGTTTTGCTCTGTAATCAACTTGGCTGATTGCAGGGGGAAGAAAAAATACAATTTAGAGAGAAATATACTGTAGTCATGGCCAGTGTTATGCCAAGAAAGAAGCACACTCTCCCACCTATCTGATATTATTTGAGTGACTCACCATAGAGGATTGAGCACTGCTCGACAGGTGGCTCGGCTACACAGAACTGGTTCATACTGTATTGGGGGAAGATCTGGACGCTCTTTCAATGGGGTGAAAAGAGAGGCCACAGGGACCACCATTCGTGTGGCCTCCAGTCGACTGGAGGGCCAAACGTTCCAACTGAAACGCACACCATCACGGTCCTCATTCTGCTGGATGAACTCAGGGAAGGTCGTCATGGCACCCTCAAGGAACTACAAGCTATCAGAAAGGTGTACAAAAAATGAAGACATACATCAATATATAATAATCTGAAAATGTGGAGAAGGCACACAAACTTGCTACCCTCAAGAATGACATACACTGTTGTGCAGACTGCCTGCTTAAGCAATCAGACTTGGTAAATAAAAGTTGTGATAAAGAGAGTGAATCAAAGATAAGACATACCAGAAATTAGCTCACCACTGTAGTTATATAGCTACCACATGTACAGATGGGAAGAACTTTCAACTATGGAGAAATGCCAACAACACGTTCATCTGTACAGGCTTTGATTGGCATGTATTACTTTAGGGAATTGGTATATATTAAATAAAAAAAAAGTTAATTAAGCATTTTGATCAAAAACACTTCTTTCACACTTCAGTTTCAAAAGCAAACCCTTTAACACACTAATGATAAATCAACGCTATATTTTGTAAATCAGATGTTTAACACTACCACAAGCTTTAATTGCATCTTCAACACAGCATGTAACTGATCGTGTAATATTTTTGTCAAAATAAAAAACAAAAAACACTCTGTATATGACTCAAGTCCGAGTTCAAATGTCAGAACTCACCTGGGGCTATTCTAAGCTAGTGAGGTTAATATCACCTTATCATTGAGGCTAAATAAAACACACAGCTACATATAAAGCAAAATTCTCTACCATACGTGGCCGACAGGCACACAAACATTACATATGCACACCTCAAAGGTAGCTAAGAGCCAGTTAACTTTAGCTAACAGTAGTAGCTAGCTAGTTGTTATTCATATTCATAAGCTAACATGCTAGCTAGCGAACCCACAGTTGGCTTTAACCGCCTCTAGCTAACCGGCAAATACCCACAGTACACTGTACTTTCCATTTAAACTAACCACCAGGATATTTAATACCTCACTGACATTATACTTACCCTCGGTGAGACAACAAAACACCGAATTATTAAAACGACAAAATAGCAAAATGTTCGTGTTACACACCCAAAGTGGCTGTTTTCTCTCAGCTCAGCTCTCTCGGGTTGATCCTCAGCTCTGCGGACTCGGGCGCTGACGTAGCAGTCAACATGGCTGATGAGGCACTGCCACGTCGAGGAGGTGTGTTAAAGGGAAGATGCTTTAATCTTTTTTTAAAACGTCAGGCAATTTTTATATTATTAACAATTGTCATAAATATAAACTATATATTAAGTGTATAGAAAATAAATTATAAAATAAAAAATAAGTTTTAAGTATTTAATATTGATTAAAATATTAAATATATGTATTTTTGAGTAACTATTTTTTTATTCTATTTAATATATATATATATATATTTAATACAAATGTTAGACAATAAAAAAGCTGCTCGATTTTTGAAGGGGTGAAAATGGCCTTTACTGAACATCTGCCATTGTCTGAATATAAATAAAGGGCCTTATTATTAAAAAAATGTTCTTTAACTGTTCTTTAAAAAGGGCACATGACTTCTGGCTACAAATCCTGCTTTGTGGAATATTCTCCCCCCAAAACGGGTGAAAATTTCCAGAAATATTAAACCATATCTAGTTGTTAAACTAGTGCTTTGAGTGTTGGTTAAGTTCTGACAATTATGATTGTGGTTAAGTTGCTGTGCTTTCTCAGCTTTAACAGATAAAATGCTGTATTTGTAGTAATAATACATATCCATAAGTGTATAAATACATTTTTATACAGTTCCCTTTAGATGTATCAACAGCCTTTTACCATCAACCATACTATAATAATGCAGTGTGTGGTTTGGGTACTCATTTGATGGGCTCAATGAGTAACCATAGATCTTATGGGATCATAAACGGCCACAGCAACCATAGGGTGTAGCTGTAGGATTGAAACAATAGGATTGTGTGGCTGCTGGTAGTAAGAGACCTGGGTGGGCCCTATGTGAAGTTCTAATGGTTTGGCATAGGATATTTTACATCTTATCTTGTGTATGATTCTAATAATTAATCACCATTTACATTTATGAGCAATTTGATGTAGTGCAGACAAATATCTTAATGTAATGACAAATGATCAACAGTTGTTAAAATGTTGCTATATAAATTTATTATAATGTTATGACAAAATATTGCCACATACTAATCTGTCACTATCGTATTTTTGTCTTAAATACAAAGCCAAAGCTTTTCTATGGCAAATTAAGAAAAAAAGGAAACACTCTGACAGTAAACCATTATCACATAGTTATTCCAACTGCAAGCATCTCCATCAAAATGGGGGGAAGGGGGTAAACACAGAATCTGTATTCCTTAAATTTGGTTCATATATGGTGAAAGCAGCTAAGCCAGTGACTGGCAATGCCTTAAAAAATCATGAACACGTCTACATGTCTGTCAGTCTGTGCAGTAATCACTGATGCCTGTTTACACAATCATGTTGGTCGAATTCAACCTCATGCAAATACATCATCTTCCTCAAAGTCTAAATATAACAGGTAACTAGGTTTGTCAGTTAGAATTTAGACCACACTCATATACCAATACAAACATTTCAGCAAATAAGTGCATGCTGACAGCTTTCCTGAACACAAATTTCATCTGTTACAAGAAAAAAAATTAAAAAGGACAACCTGATTTGAGCATTATCACCTGCTGGCATTAAATGTAGCTTAACATGTTTCAAACTACATACTTCTTGCTGATTAAACGTTCCAGTAAAACAGTTTGTTTAGCCAAGGCCTTCTGCAGAAAAAAAATTTGGCTTAATAAATACATAAGCCTTTGAGTATTTAATTTAATTTAATTAATTTCTGTATTATTCGAGGCAAAACAAAAAAAAATAAATGTTCTTCTCCTCAGGTGTCGTATCTTAAAAAACCCTCACGTTGTTTTTCCATGTTCTTTTATTTAAGGCTCAGAAGTTCACATGTTGTTGAATCCCATCATTCCTTTCATGTTGCCAGCAGCCCCTTGCTGAAACTGCCGCATCATTGATTGTAGCCCAGCCATTCCACCTGCATCAGGAGAAACATATCAGCAAAACTTTATATCTTTAAGACAAAAATTCTCAACTCTGTGCAAAGACCATGCTTGTAAATCAGAGAGTATGTTTGGAGCATACCCATGTGGTGTAGAACTCTGGGGTCCATCATCTTCGCCATCTGCTGGTTCAACTTGGCCATCTGAGATGGGTTGACGTTCTTGGACATGTCCCCTCCTACAAGCCAAATCAGTGCCATTTGTTACCAAGCATAACATTTGTAATGTGCATTGCTGTTTGACATAAATGACAAAGACACAGGCCTTCTTTCAAATTTACTTGTAGAAACAATTTGTTTCAAAATTATACAGCACAGTATTTGAAGAACCCACCTTTAAATAAGCCTTTGATGCCACCCATTTTCTTTACCATCTGGGCAAACTTTGTGTATTGGGTGAGCAGTTCCTGGACATCCCTGGTGGCTACGCCAGACCCACGAGCTACCCTCTGAACCCTGTTTGGCTGCTTACTGAAGAGCTTAGCACCGTCTTTGTTGTCCAGTTCTGAACATAGTAAATACTGATATTAGTAAAATCTTTAAAAACTAATTGGGTGCTGTAGATTCAATAGTCCTGATGATTTAGTTTATCTTTTGGCACTAAAAATAAGTAAAAAGAAAGTGATAACACACCTTGGTCATTCATACTGTCCATTATTGTCATGAGTTTCTTTAACCTGGCCATAGATTCCTGTTCATTGCCTTTGCTCATGAAGTCTGTTCCAAATCCTGGGATCATACCCTATGGGCAACAAAAACAAATACCTTCAAACACAGACAGGTATACAGTGACATTGTAGACAATTGAATTGAAACGAAATGAATTTTAAATGTCACATCTAGATTGACCATACCATAATCTGCCCAAAAGGTCCCATTTTCATGATGTTCTGGAATTGCTCATACATGTCCCTGAGTGTAAATTGGCCTGAGGGACAAAATGGAAATTACATACTGTATTTGCACTGAAAAAAGCACAGTCCCTACTAGTGTCTACCACAGATTCAAAAGCAGTACAGACAAATCTCTTCAACACTGCTTCTCTATAATTGACCACTGCTTAGGAGTTTCATAAATTATATATTTACGCTAAAGTAAAATCACTGCTAGCAATGTGATGGTGAAGAAAAATATGGTGAGATAATCAGCAGTTTAATTCTTACCATGTTTGAGCTTGTCAATTAGTTCTTCGTTGTCATCAAGCTTAAGTTCATTCACTTTGTCTATCAGGCCTTCAATGTCTCCCATACCTGTAAACACAAAAGCCAAGCAATTTAACCTAATCAGAAGCTAAGAAACTGAATCAGGACTCATAGGATTAAAATGGGGAGAAAACATACCTAGCAGTTTGCTTATGAAAGGCTGAGTTTTAAACGGCTCAAAGTCATCAATATGCTCGCCTGTGCCGATGAAAATGATGGGACTCTTTGTGGCAGCAACTCTGGTAAAATCAATTTAAAAACAATTACATTCATTTGTCTTATAAAGTGACAAAATACATTTGATTTTATCTTCAAAGAAACTCTTACTTACGCGCTGAGTGCACCACCACCCTTAGCATGACCGTCCAGTTTGGTAATAATAACAGAGGCAACATCTACTTTGTCTTTGAAGGCTTTAGCTTGAGCCTCACAAGCCTGACCGATAGATGCATCCATCACATACACAATGTTGTCGGGTTGCTGTGAGAAAAATGACAGCACAAATTAACCTACAGGTGCTATATTACTTTTTTCATGAATTGTGGTTTATTTGTCACTATTACTAATATATCTTGATCAGGGAAAACTAAAAAAGTGCAGTGAACACTTACCACAGCATTTGAAACCTGAAGCATTTCTTCAAACAGTGAGTCTTCCTGCTTATGTCGACCACTAGTGTCAACAATGATTATTTCAAAGTTTTCTGACTTGAATTTTTCCACTCCTTCTGAAGCTATAATGACTGGATCCATTTCTGTGTAACTATCGTTAGACACAAAATTAAATAAAAGCATTCACATTTCATTTAGAAAAGTCTCTCATAAATGTTAAAAAGTCAAAGACAATATTACCTTCCATAAAATGGAATTCTGGCTTTTGTTGCATTTTGCTTCAGTTGATCAAAGGCACCTTATAAAGCAATCAACAGTATTAATTGCATATCAGACAGTTCTTTTGCTCTATAGGAAGAGAAACAAGAAAGAAGCCAGACCTGCTCTGAAAGTGTCGGCACAAATCAAACATGTTTTCCATCCTTTTCTTTGGTAGTAGTATGCCAACTAAATAATAAAGAGAAATAGTAAAATTATTGTGTGTCTATTCTCTAAATAATACATTATTTATATAAACAGGTGTACCACCTGTCAGGTGTTTGTGCAATTATAGGACTGGTTTACCTTAGAACATGTTGTGGTTTTCCCACTTCCCTGAAGACCAACAAACATGATGATGTTGTTTTTGCCCTTTGTAGGTGTCCATGCTTTTACACCAGGGTCCACCAGCTAGATATATAAAAAAATAAATAAATAAAAAAGTTCACAATACGCAATTGTAATTTTTTGGTACAATACAAAGGAAATGTAGTTCAAGTGATTTTCTTCAATCATATAACAATGCAATGTAACTTTTCACAAATATAAAATATTGCCATTCTGTCCATTGCTAGATTGTGCTATCCATTCTTTGTCATATGTCATGTCATGCACATAACTATTTATACAGCATTTTATTTTTTAGCCCCTGATCTAGGAAACCATTCACTCTGTGCCCACCTAATTGGAATGTTTACATAAAGCAATGCTATTAACTGTAGAGTAACTAAGTCATAATCTGCACTAAAAGACCACAAACCTTGACAAGCTCTTTGAAAACTGCATGCTGGATCATTCTTCTCTTATTCAGCCCAGAGGCCATCTCCTCAAGATCAATAGCTGCCCTAAGAATTGTGAAACATGACTAAGCATCTTCATCCAACAAGAAAGCAGAAACCATTACGAAAACAACAAAACAAATAGAACTTAATCTTACTTGACATTCTCTCTCAGTTGCTTCACCAGTTTGATGTTGACATCAGCTTCCAGCAAGGCAGCACAAACTTCTTTAAGCATAGCATTCAATACCTAAGTTTCATAAAAACATTAAGTAAAAGCAGGGAGTGGAGAAATATGAAAACAACTGTTTATAAAACATGGCAGTTGTAGGTCAGTAGTTATTTACCTCCTCATTGATGATGGTGGCATTGCTGAGAGATCTCAGTGCTGAGGTAATTTTCCTCCCCAAGTCGGCTAACACCATGTTGACAGATTAAGAGGTGGTGTTCTGTAACATGAACACAAGATGTTGCATTGATGTTCTGTACCGATTATTAGGGAAATATAGTTCCAGTCATAAAACAGAATATTTACATACGTGTTATGATGAATGATGCAATCTCTTCTGTAAGATGGGGGTTTCCCCCGAGAATCTGCCGTTCACCTTCTGTGGTTATAAATGGCTGTCAATATTCCGTCAAGCCAGCAAATAAATCTTAATGTTGCTGTCTTTCCTAGTACAATAAAAAGAGAAACATAATTGTACTTTTTTTTTTTTTACTTACTTACTGTCGGACAGGCAAGTTTCCTCCCTTAACTTTATTTTCCAAGAGTCAGGTACTTAATAAATATAATTATTCATGAGGCAAAACAATAAGATCAATATAGATAATGATAATATATACTACAGTTTCTAGTATTAATTTTTTTTTCTGCAGTGTATTAAAACCTTCAGCCAGCAAACAATTTTTATGAACATTGAAACTAAGAAACAAGCATAAAAAACACAGGAGAAATATATGTACATTTATAACAAGATCAGTATCTACCAACACCTAGACTGTGTCCCACCTCTCAATCAGTAAATAAATATTGGAACAAATCCCACTCTATCCCACAACTAAAAACACACATAAACCAAACATCTACTCCAGTATAAAACACTGAACTTTGGAACCAAATCTCCAGTACAAAACCCATTTACACTTTGTAGTTCTGCAATTACAGACTGCAGTACATCTGGTTTTGTGTATATTTTGTATTATTTGGGTGGTGGATCATTCCCAGAATTTCAGATGGTGGCGTGTTAGTGTGTGGTGCACTGGTATGAGTGGATCAGGAACTGTAGATTTACCGAATGTGTTAAACACTACAGTGTCACTGCTGGAGTGAAAACAGGACACCAACCAAAAGTATCCAGTCAACAGTGACCACAAATTAAGGACTAGAGGATGGCCAACACAAACTGTCCAGCAACAGCTACTGTCTCTGACTTTACACCAACAAGGTGGACCAACAATGTATCTTAAAAAGTGGACCTTAAACTAACCGTGTTTAAAATCTCCAGCAGCCCTCTAACACAGCATAAACACCATCATATCAGTGTCACTGCAGTGCTGAGAATGATTCACCACCCAAATACATGTTCTCTGGTGCTCCTGATCATTGAAGAACAGTGTGAAAGTGGAATAAAGTATACAGAGGAACAGATGGACTACAGTCTGTAATTGTAGAACTATAAAGTGCATCTACACTACTCTTAAAAAAAAAAAAAAAAAAAAAATAGGGATATTTGACTTTTGGGGGAAATTAATGGAAAATGTAAAAGGTTCATGCTACACTGATGATATATAATGAAAGTAGTGCATTTAAGTAGAAGTATGAAATGGTGATTTCCTCATTTCAAACTATTTATTGAAACAAAACCCAACAACAGTAGTGGGTATACCACAACAAAATATGTTAATGTCTCATTAAATGTGTCAACATGTGCCTTTGAGCATCAATTACAGCTTGACAATGACGTCTCATGTTGTTCACAAGTCAACTTATTGTCTGCTGATGCATGGCATGCCACTCTTCTTGAAGGGCAGCCCTCAGGTAATTGAGGCTCTGAGGTAGAGTTATAAGCCTATACAGATAATCCCATGGGTTTTCTATGTGATTCAGGTCTCGAGAAAGTGCAGACCACTCCATATGAGGAACTCAAAGTCTCCAGCAGCTGTTCCCTAATGATACAATCTCAATGAGCTGGAGCATTGTTGTTCATGAAGATGAAATTAGGCCCGTGTTGTTTATACAGAAGCACAGTGACTGGATTAATGAAGTTATTCAAGTAGCATGGAATTGGTCACCATTCACAAAGTGCAGGGCAGTTCTCTATTAACTAGACACACTAAAAACACCACCAGCAAAGACCCATCTGCTGACAACAGTGGCTGATACATAGCACTCTCCTTCATGTCTCCAGCATTGTTGGTGGCCATAATTTCTGCTCAGCTTGAATTGACTTTAATCAGTGAGCATAACTGAGGCCCATTGGTCCCTCATCCAGCGTAAATGCTCCCTGGCCCATGCAAGACGAGGACACCTGTGCCTGGTGGTGTGGTCTGGTACCCTTGAAGGTTGTCTAGCATGCAGACCACACTGATGTAAACAGTTTGGCCTGACGGGACACATGGTTGCATCTCACCACCGCTAATTGTGCCTGGAGTGGTATGGCACTCATCATTTGGTTCAACAGGGCACTGTTCACAACAAAACAGTCATTGGTGTGGAATGGGGCAAAGGACGTCCACTTCTGCCTTTCTGTGACTCTTCCAGTGTCTCTGTTGCAACCTGCTGATGACACTCGGTGACACTCTAAGCTCAGTGGCCATTTCTGTCTGAGAACATCCTGTTTGAATTGTGAGGTACTGTTGATCAGTTGTTAGGTGTCGTCTTGGTCTCATGACATCAAAATTTTAACAGCAATTCTAATTGAACCAGGAAATGTATTGGTCGATTAATGGATGTGCTGTGAATTTTGCCGTTAAGGACCTTGTTGGAGAACAGCAAGTTGTGCAAAAAGTACTGAAACACTAAACAGTTGGAAATGTACATTCACAAGTTTAGAGAAGGTCACATTGGTAATCTGTAAAGGTTAGAGCGCATTTTAGGTTCATCCCGAAATTTCACCTGAAAGCCAAATATCCCTACTTTTTGTGAGTAGTGTATATGGACCTCTTGAATTTGAACTTGTGGTCAGTGCAGCTGCTGAAATTGACAGGTATATACAAGGAGATGGTCTTAATATTCTGATTTGATCATGTGTGTGGAGAGGAAGTGGAGCTGATAAAACTGACAATTAGTGTAGATACAAGGAAGTTAGGATAATATTCTGAAAGGACTGTATACACACAGATGCATACACCCATAGATATACATACACTTAAACGATCAGAGGCATTCATCCTTTCATCATATTTTTATAGTTTTTAAAACATTTCTTATTAGACACATTGTCAACCTTAAAGATGTTAATAATGAGGCCCAGTCCAATAAAAGAGATGAACCTTCAGTACTGTAGAACATTTACATTTGTGGATATATTTTCCCCATTAGAATTATTATCTACATTCTACATCTAAATCAGTTTATGAAAAATAGCAAATTACCTCACAACTTTCAGTCAAGTGTTGACCAAAATGTAAAAAAAACAGTTAACAAAAACGAGAGACAACTACATATTTAGCATCACAGACTGAAGAAGCAGCTAAAATTGTTATTTTGGAATATTGTTAGTACCTCATTTGTGGGATATATGTTGTCTCAAATAAATACTAAAAGCTTACATCTCTTGAAAGGTTGTTTGTTATTCAGAGGTTTACACTTAATGCTTTCTTACAGTGAGGTTCACATGCTAACCTTAGGTACACTGTTCAGCCTAACTGAAAATAATTAGATGGTTAACTTTGGTCTTGCGTGATTTTCACGTTTAAAACAGGTGATATTTACTTCAAATGTACACAAAACAAACAGATAACTCGGGAAGACGATTTCTATCCTTCGTGTATGTTAAACATAGTGTAGCTAGCTGTGGTCTAAACGGCTCATTAGCGTTAGCTTTAACTAGCTGTAGCCTAGACTAGCCAAGACTCCAAAACAAAAGACGATCTTCATATCCTTTTTACTTTTAAACAAAACACAGACGTGTTTTTAACAAGTGTGTCTGTTATTTGTACTTAGTTATTAGGGATTTTCTTACCTTACCTTCGACACAGCTGTTTCGGTAGAAATGAAGACAAACGTCATCAAACGCACAAACTCCCATAAACCCTTTCTACTTCCGAGGTAAATGCCGAGACCGAGGTTTTGTGCTGACCTAGGATCAGCTTTTCTGTTCACTCGATTACAGAATGTGCATGATACAAAGATAACACAAACTGACCCAGAATCGGCATTAAATGACACTGAAGAAACCTATCTCTACTAGCGTAAACAAACATTCAGTTCATCGCTTAATTTTTATTTCCACTCACAGTAGAGATTAGTACATTGTTGTTGTAATTTGTTCCTTTAATCTTAATAGTCCACTTCTTTATCTAAAAATAACTAAAGCCGTCAGATCAACGCACAATCGTCCTTAAGGTGGAACTGATTTGTGAGATTATTGACAACTATAATATGGGATTTTGTTCTCTAAAATTATTTTTATAGACTTGTATAACACTCATATGCGTTCATGCTTAGAATGACAGTTTTGAAAACCACAAAATATATTTGAGCTGAGGAATTGTTCAAGAAGCACCTTTAAAAATAGGGGCATATTTGACTCCTCCTTAAATTACTGTGGATACATGTGCTCCTCGGGCTACTGTACGTCTTCAGTTTCTATGTTTAGCAAGTCAAGTGAGAGACTATAAATGAATTTTAACGAGGCTAAAAATGAAATTCTGCAGATTTTAGGCAGAACAGAACCTCAAGATCTCCCTAAACTCGTCTATTGGATTAAAAATGCAGGTAATACTTATTTTTTATGTCTCAGTTGTGAGAAATGCAAATGAACGTGTCTTGTATGATTGCAGCTGAAGTGCAATATGGACTGAATCAGTGTGTTGTAATGTATCTTAGAATCTAGCTGTTCGATCACTGTTAATAAGTTTTTCTTTAAATGAAGATCTGTCTTCAGTGTTATGCTGCAGTTGCAGTCTATAGGGTTATGATACACATGTACAGCCTGCCTTGCTTTGTATATGTCATCTGTATTTCAGATGATCTTGATGAATACTTGGTTGACAATCAAAGAGCTATACTCAAAAGTATTGCAGATGACCTCAGGTCTTGTCTTCCCCTGGAGGCGATGTTACCTTCAGAAACCTTGGCCATTCAGAAGGTCTGCATTTTCTGTCCCATACTATAACCTGTCCTTGTCTCACCTGAACTGTCATGCATCTCCTGAAGTCCACTTTTCATTGCAGACCCAGCAGAACTGTAAACCTACTGTGCATGTGGATGCTTTTTTGTATGATGAGGAGACAGTAGATTCTCTCTGTGAGGATGGTAAAATGAATCGCAACTACTGTCTTAACTGTGGATCACACAGAACGGCTCCACTGGGTAATTTCAAATCTTGTCAAGTAATTTCAAGTAATTGAAATATGCTTAATGTTGTTGCAGTTTTTAAGGATTTGTTTGTAATTTCCTGCAGAGTTCATCTCACATTCGTTTTCTATCTCGGAGCTCCAGTTCCTATTTCATGATGTTCTCCCTGACCTGACGGGAAAGTTGGTGGTGGACGTGGGTTCAAGGCTAGGAGTAGTGCTCTATGCGGTAAAATACGGCAGAGAGGTTGTAAGAATGAATATGTTGACATAGTTGTGGGTGATATTTTCATGATTCACAGTATGTATTTAGACACTCAGACACAATGCACAAGTAGTGCACATTTTAAATATTTCTAGTTAAACAGAGTACAATACTTTTTTCAACATTTCAAGCACTGCTCTGCATTAAATATACTGCAATAATTATGTTTTCTTTGTAATGATAAAAGCAGTTCTGTATTTTGTAAATACTGATGTCCACAATGCACTAAAAACATATTGTGATGTAATTTATCATGATAATTATAAAATAAATAACTAAGTGGAATATCACTGTTTTCGCGGAAATTTTATCCCAGTTATCTGCCAGTTTTCACCGGTGTGCCAACGTGACTCGCCACTAAATTAGTGTAAACAGAAAAATAAACCCTTGCATTCGTCACTCAACCACGCATTCATCTTTCATTCTGGCTTTGTTTCTCATTGATAACGCTCAACACAAACTAAAACATGTCACACTAAAAGCAATGACGCTACTGCCTGAAAACGGGTATGAAAACAAATAGCGGCTGAGAATGGGTGTACACAACAAAGCCTGGACCACACTGGCATGCTCTAAAACGGGCCTTAAACTCATAAGAGTGATGTTAATTTATCTATTTCATTAATCTTTTGTATTTAGTTTAGTGATGTCCCGATCCAATCCCACAGATCAGAATTGGGCCGATCAAGGCATATTCTGAATCAGAATCGGCTGAACACAAACGTAAGCCCGATCCTTTGTTTTACATCAGCCACCACGAAGGTGTCATAA
The DNA here is from genome assembly GCA_036984385.1 of Crenuchus spilurus. Classification (NCBI taxonomy): domain Eukaryota; kingdom Metazoa; phylum Chordata; class Actinopteri; order Characiformes; family Crenuchidae; genus Crenuchus; species Crenuchus spilurus. The sequence continues at coordinate 8,635 of BRDA01005344.1, read as the reverse complement.
TCGGAGAGCACAGTTTGTGGCAGGACGTCTGCAGTGTGGAAATATTTTATATTGGAAAACGAAATAAGTCCTACAGCCAAGTTTAATGTCTGCAATGCGACCATTTCACGAGACGGTAGTAGCAGAGCTGCGTTCAATACTGCCAATTTAATATGACATTTAAAAAAATAAACACTCAGCTGAATACAGTGAGTTTATTCAGGCAACTCAGGTAAAGGCTGTGCCTAAGCAACACACACTACCAGAAACTTTTAAAAGAACTGCTTTCTCGAGACAACGACATGGGCAAAAAGACTACAGAGACGGTTGTTGAATTCATTGCTCTGGATGACCAGCCTATCACTGTGGTGGAAAATGAGACCCCATTTGTGAGAACCCGGCCAAAGTTGACAGGTAACTTATTGAGATGTTGTGTTGTTCAACCTATCATTCACATTTGGCACAAAAATGAGCCGCTTGGTTTTATTGCTGCAAATTAAGATAATAGTCTCAAATATCTATCATAGTACACATTTGTATCAAAAACAAAACTTAAACTCTCCAAAAAAATTGTTTTTGTGTAGCAATTTGAGCAGAATTTGCAGACTGTACCTGAAAAACAGGTTTCAGTGACCCCTCAAATCCTGATGTAGAACTACTTCTACCGTGAAGGTACACAAGCTTGTTGAGTGTCATTCGGTTCCTGAACTACTTCTTTTCACTGTAGAAATGTGTTTGAACTAATTTATCCATCCACCAAACGTGAGCAGGTCAGATGTCTTAAGGTGATGTAAACATTGCGAATGTAACCTGGCTCATCTTTCAGTATTAATTTCTGGTAGATTTGGAATTGTTTGGACTTTTAAGCGTTTCTGATGTACTAATGTCTTGTGACACAAATAAACTGAGTTAAGCTTCAATATGCTATGTCTTGGAATGCTATATCTCAGAAAGTGTAACAATACTCTTTCCAAAAAATGCATTTAACTTGTATTTGAAAAAATTACTTTGACCGGGTTTTCCCAGATGGGGTTACAAATACAGGTTTTCGACATCTTTTAGAGCTTTTGGAGCCATGGTAGGGCCTACCGTTGCGGCACTACATTTCATAAAAAGTTGTGCCAGAGCTTAACAAAAAGGTTTTATTTGTAATAACTGTAAACTAATTGAAGTGTGCACTGTGTGAACAGTCTTATCTAGAAAATATCTAGAAAATAGAAGTATCAGTATGATAATGGAAGACACTCAAAATTAATGACTCGGGTCAGGATCAGGGACAAAAGAAACGTGATTGGGACATCCCTAATTTATATATCATTGTTTTCTGTATGTAACACTATAGTTATTCTATATAAAATGTATTTTTGTTAATATTTTAGAATGTCTGCAACAGATTAATTGGATTTACATTATTTCCAATTGGAAATATTGTCAGTTATTGTTTGTTTCTTTTATCATCAGACACTTTAACAAGTCCCACTTTATCATATTGCTCACTCCTATCATAAACATTATAATATTCAGTTATATTTTTACCTAGATTATATGGTATTACAGTGAATTACAAACATATCATGATTTTACTAAAGCTGGTAACCTTTTCTTTAGTAGGGTTTCCTCTACAGTGCAGCAGCACAGCTGATTGGGGTAGAAATAAGTGAGGAGTTTGTTAAGCTTCAGAAAATGGCTGTGGAGAAGTACGGCTTCAGTGACAGAATTCAGGTGGCAGACTGTTTTATTCTGGTTAAGTCATGATCATTAATACACTTTACATGTTTTTAAACATCATTTAATCTTTCTTCCACAGGTGATTCATGCAGATATCTGCTCTCATGCTGTATTAGTACAAAATTCAGATGTTCTGATAATGAATAATGTGTTTGAGTACTTTTTGGAAACTAAAGACCAAGTAAGGTGAGTCTACTAGTTTGATTCTGACTGTGACTTATTTCTGATACTGCACAGGCTTTAACCTACAGCAGAATACCCCAGCACTCGCCACAGAGCCACCAGATTTGCAGTTTTTCCAGCAAATTGCTCTAGCTTTAAACTGCATTGTGGGTAAAAATTCTAAAGTTGAGAGGTAGGCTGCAGTAGTCTTCAGTGTATGGTGCGTTTGATGTCACAATTCCAGTGTATTATTTTTAAGTGCACATGCTGATGATCCTAATTTAAAGACTGGGAAACATGCATGTAATCTCACTAGCAACTGCTGGTGCATCTCCAAAAATGCTAATATTGAGAAAAATTTAATGAAACAATTAAACATAAAAGTTAACCATCATTTTATATTAATTACATATAAATTTACATATATGAAGCCTTTTTTCTTTAAATGTTGATACTGTTTGAACAGTAATTTACTCAAACTTGAAATTATATAATAATTTAGCATTCATAACACTCCTCCTTGAACTGCCACCTTATAGCGGTGGAGGGGTTTGCGTGCTTGAATGATCCTAGGTGCTATGTTGTCTGGGGCATTATGCCCCTGGTAGGGTCTCCCATGGCAAACAGGTCCTAGGTGACAGGCCAGACAAAGAGCAGTTCACAAACCCTTATGGAAACACCAACAAAAAAATCAGTGTCGTCGTCCCATCCTGGAGCCAGGCCCGGGGTTGGGGCTTGTATGCGAGCGCCTGGTGGCTGGGCCTTTGCCCTCGGGGCCCGGCTGGGCCAGCCCGAACTGGCGACGTGGGCCCGACCTCCTGTGGGTTCACCACCCACAGAGGCAACCGTAAGGGGGCGGTGCAGTGTGGATTAGGTGGCAGCCGAAGGCGGGGGCCTCGACTGCCTGATCCTCGGATGTCACCACGCTAGAGGGAAAAGAGCCTGAGCTTGTGCGGGAGGCTGAGAGGTACCAGCTAGATATAGGGATATAGATCGACCATGGAGAGTCGGAGGGCGTGTTCGAGTCCGAGAAAAGGGAGATCGCACCACTGTAGG
>BRDA01005343.1:0-17500 GCA_036984385.1 Crenuchus spilurus | reverse complement strand
AATGAACTTTTTAGTAATATATGTTTTATTTTTTTATTGTTTACTAATTTAAACAAAATAATGGTAAAAAAAATATTTTCCTTATTTTAATTTTCTTGCAGAAATCACCACAACTACACAACCTGAAACAACCACAAGCAACAGAGAAAAGACTCATCAAGGTAAAGCTATGCTTTTAATCATTGAAAGCCCACATGGTGGTAAATTTTTTTTTATAATGCATGGCCATTAATTACATTGCCTTGCAAAAGTATTCACCCCCCTTGAAATGTTTCCTGCTTTGCTACCTTACAACCTGTAATTAAAATGGATTATTTGAGTGATTTTACATCATTTAATTTACTGAACATGTCTACAACTTTGATCATTTGATTTTATTTATTTTTTATTTTTAGCAAACAACAAATAGGACAAAATAACAGAAAACTTTGTGTGCATAACTATTCATGTAATGTAAAAAAATAGGTAAAAAGCCAAGGGGGTGAATACTTTCACCAGGTACTATATTATACTGAGACCATAAGATAATATATTGAGCCCCCCCCCAAAAAAAAAAAATTTCAAGGCCACAAGTTAAGTGTTTGTTGGCTCGAATGAATATGCTGACAACATATAACTACACTGTAAAAAAAAAAAGTCTCTCCAACTAAAAAAATCTTAGTGACTCGTTGAACCTATTTTTTTAAAGTTGGTCTAATTTAATTTCTGCAAGATGCATATTTGAAGTTCTGCTGACAATCCTAGAATTTACGTCCAATTAAAGAAAATAAGTTGAGTCAATCACATTTATAACATTTATATTTTTTTAATTGGACGTCAATTCTAGGATTGTCAGCAGAACTTCAAACATGCATCTTGCAGAACTTGAATTAGACCAACTTAAAAAAAAATAGGTTCAACGGGTCACTAAGATTTTTTTAGTTGGTGAGACTTTTTTTTTTTTTTTTTTACAGTGTAGACGCTATTACATTTTAAAAAACTGCTTGACACACCTGTTCTAGAGTCTCTTCCTCCCCATAGTGGACCATGTAGAATTGGTCATTTCTGCCTCTTGTGGACACCAGATACCGATTAGTGTTTATTCTACAAGCCTGACTAAGCTGTATTTCTAATCATATCATATACATATAATGTCTTTATCAGTGTTGCAATTTTAATGGCCAGCAGATTTGCAGATCTAATCAAAATTGAAATGTGAGTGTTGTGTTTCATTGGATAACTTTGTGTTTTCAAGAGTTCATCAAGTGGCTGAGAGCCATGAAGAAATTAAAAGACTGAGCACGTGGTTGGAGTTCCTCCAAGAGAAAATGAAACTTGAGAAGATAAAACTTCTCCAAATGACATCATTCCATTTATCCGCAGTAGCATTTACTCATTGATAAAACCTATATGATGTATTTCCTATATTCCTTCATATTAAACATAGTTATTGTATTATAGTCATGCTCTCCTATTCCATATATCTACTGCATTCTATAAGTGTGATATGTACAAGTTTTTTTGGCACATTTTACACAACTATATTGCATTCAATTTGGGGGGGGGGGGATACTGACTTTAAAATTATGTATATTTTTAAGAAAAATCAACAATAAGATGGGATATGTTGGCAATGAGCTGCTGTATTTTTTTTTTTTTTACAAACGCTATACTGTATCACCAGTTTAGTTTCCTGCCTTTTTTTATTTCTAAATGGACCTTTTAAGACAGGAAATGTGAATGTTTCATGAAACACTAATATAAATAAAATTATTGTTTAAAGTCTTAAATTGGATTGGCATAATAATTAAAGCTGATAACATGATTAACAACCCAAACATTAATGAGTATTACGACTGGTCCAATGTTTTTTTTTTTTTTTGCATTTTATAGAGGCCCGTATAATAGAAAACAATTATCTGCGCTTTGTGGGAGTAAAAGGGTCTGATGTAGTATAGAACACCATACCTAATTACCCACAGTTCATATGCAGAAACAATAGGGTCCCTGATTTGTCCCCCATTGGACCCTGCTTTGACAGCGTTAGCCTCAAGTTTGAATGTTCTTATCTAAGTACTTTAGTTTAATATTACTTTAATTAAATATAATTTATTTTAAAGACAAAGTTATGGACAATCATAGAAAACAGGTTTAAGCTATCTGGTTATATCTTGTTCTGTGGTTTATAGTTGGGCTTTATTCTGTTGAATTTGTTCTTTGGCTTTACCACAAAAGCATGACTTCTAAGACAGCCAGATGGTCATCTTCCTGATCAACCACACATGATGCAACTCAGCAGGTAATGACCAGGTTTATTTGTAATCTCAGAGCAGAAAAATCACCAAACTGCTGGACACCACCCCTCCAGGACTGGAGTAAGACACCCCTAACTTGAGCCCTGTGTTGTGGATTGTTCAAAAGGAACATCCTGTGGCTCTTTTCCCATCAGACAGTACACTAATGAACTAAATTATTATAGACTAATGACATTAGGAGTATGATCAGCATTTTAAAAACAGTATTTGAGAGACAGACCGATAGAGTCAGACATTGTGTAACATCTATTTATTACCACCATAGTATGAGAAATTTGGAAAATACAAAGATCAGCTTATTTAAATTTCTGAATAAGAAAAATAAACAGAAACATGAGGTTATACTGTGTATCACAACGAGAGAGCAAGAAATAGAGAGAAGCAAAAACGTCTACACAAAGAGAGTGAAACACTCCAAAAACTAAACTTTACTTTTTTTGCTACAATTAGTGAAAAATGCCGATCTGTGGAAGAAAAAAAAAGAGGTGACTGGGAAAGAGAGGAGGAGGAAGAGGAGAGAGAGAGGAAAAAAAGAAGAGGGATGTCTGAAAAACAGTTGAGAGTGAATGAGAGGCTGGTTTAGAGCGCCCCCCTGTGGCTGCCTGAAGTTATAACAGGAGGAGCAGGATCGGCAATCACTTATGATAAACAAAAATAAGAGGAAAAACAAAAAAAAGATATTTTATTCAAATTTCCTGTAATTTTACTCTTTTTCTCCTGACAGTGGTAAAACAAATCATATGTATGCATCATAGAAAAAAAAGACACCATATCAACAATAATAGTAATCATCAATATTATAACAACTTTTAACCAATAGATGCTGGTTTGCAGTTGAATACGATTCTGCTTTGCTGATCACATCACCCACCCACCCACACACACACATTTGGGGTAGAAATGGAACTGCATGTACACACAAACACATGTACATCTGCCAATTAGGTGGAGAGATGAGGGAGGACAGGTAAGTGCAGGTTTACAAGCTGGATAAGGAAAGGCCAGTAGGTACAAGTGCTGAAGTTAGAGGTACTGTGGTATAGGTGTACAGGCATGACCGTACAGGTTCAGGTGTGGAGGTACAGATATAAGATACAGATATCTAAAGATACAGATATGGAGATTCAGGTAAGAAGGTGAGTAGGTGTAGTTATAAACGTACACAGTAAAATATGCCAGTGTTAAATCAACACTACTAGAGTTAAATTAACACTGAGAGTGTTAAAATGTAACACTCTTTGTGTTAATTTAACTTTAATAGTGTTGAATTAACACTGGCATATTTACTGTGTATGAGTACATGTGTAAAGGGTAGGTGAAGGTGGCCTGGGGCAGTTTTAGTAGCACCCTGCTGTGGAAGTTGCCGCTCCCCTTAAGCAGACTAACCCCAGATACCACCACTCTGCTCTCCCTGTGTGTGTGCGCGGGCGCATGCGCAGGTGTGTGTGTGTGTGTGTGTAAATGTTTGTGAAAGACCCCAAGCTTGGCAAGGGTGGACCTCGTTTATGCTCCAACTGTGTGTGTATGTATATATGAATTCAGTGTGTTAGAATGTGTGCTGTGTGTGAATGTGTGCATAAGCGAGTGATCAGCAGCATCTGTTACATGCACATACAGGTACCCTACGCGTCAGTGAGACAGCACTAGTAGACTGAAACACATTGGCCTCCCCGTCGCTGATACTCTAAACTCTACCAAGAAAAAGGGAGGAGACGAGTGGAGAGAGGGAGAGACAAAGAGATAAAGAGACAGAAAGAGAGAGAGAGAGCACGCAAGAATGCGAAAAATAGGGAAAGGAACAGGAAGAGAAGCGCCTAAGCGCGCTCTCCACGAATGCGGCGGGCCAGTTGGATGTCTTTGGGCATGATGGTGACACGCTTGGCGTGGATGGCACACAGGTTGGTGTCCTCGAAAAGACCCACCAGGTATGCCTCGCTGGCCTCCTGCACACACACACGACACACAGAACGGATTATAATCATTAATGAGAATAACTTCCGATCATGAATCTGCAAATATTATTAAATAAATAAATAATGAATTTGTTACTGAATATTGGAGGGAATGTCATCCTACTTCTCTCTTAGAGACCAACCCACCTGCAGGGCTCCAATGGCAGCGCTCTGGAAACGCAGGTCTGTTTTGAAGTCCTGAGCAATCTCCCTGACCAGACGTTGGAATGGTAACTTACGAATCAGCAGCTCAGTAGACTTCTGGTATCGACGGATCTCACGAAGAGCGACGGTTCCGGGCCTGGACACACACATCCAAAGCAAACTTAGAAGTCTCTCTACTCAATATATGTGTATAAATGCTGCAGACTGAAGGAAGCAATTACACTACTTTGATTTTTGATGTGTGGTAACATACAAGAGATTATTTAACTCAGAAGTTGAACAGCTTTGGTGTTAATATTCCAACAACAGTTTTGATACCTCTAGTCATATGTGTGAATATATTTTATTTGTTTTGCTTAAAATCCAGCTTTTATTGCCATTTCTGTGTGTACATGTATTTATTTATTATGCAAACATGTGCAACATTTATGTGTCAGACTGAGCTGTGTTACCTGTAGCGGTGAGGTTTCTTCACTCCTCCAGTAGAGGGCGCACTCTTGCGGGCGGCTTTAGTGGCCAGCTGCTTACGAGGAGCTTTACCTCCTGTTGATTTACGGGCGGTTTGCTTGGTACGGGCCATTGTTACTCAGTCACCTAGAGGAGAGCAAATTAAAGTATTAATTTTGCATCTAAACAAGCTAAGAACATTTTAAATAACATATACTTTATTGGGTTCTAAATTAATTTTGCATTATTCAAAAAACTGTACGTTTATTCTTTTAGCAAGGTTTCATTTTCTGTAACAATGTTCTAAACGATAATTTATTATGTATGATGTTCATGTGGAACACACATGTGGATATCCAAAAATCACAATATTGTGAAAAAAATCATTTGTATTCATAATTTAATTCAAAAAGGTAAACTGTCATTTTATATGCATGTAAAATGGCATATTTCAAGATGTTTTTGTTGACACTGAACAGTAATTTACTTAAACTCCAAATGAGATTCTAATAATTTGAGGTACTAGATTTCTGATTTTCATAAACGTGCATAAACACGTTTACGTCGTAAACAGTGAATACTTTCATATATATATATATATATATATATAAAACCCGAGGTGACTTTCTGTCCCACATGCTATTTCAGGCAACATCCTCACACAGGGGAAAGGGAAAAAAAGGAAAAAAGAGGAAAGAAAAAAAATCTATAAATGAAACACAACCAATCATCGGTCGCAGAAGCGGCTGTTCAACCAACCACCGGCGTGCGCATAACGTCATCGAGACTACTGGCCAATACAGTGTCCGCAACTGATAATTTCAGCCAATCCTAGCATCGTTTAACCGTCGCGTGGGCGGAGCCGCATCTTTTGGCTCCGCCCTAAACCGCAAGATTATGGCCGCAATTTGAAAAGCAACTGTAGTGGGGAGCAAGCAGACAGGACGTAAACTTTGCGATAAAATACAAAAACCTCGGTGCGAGGCAGCACAAAATATGCCCCGTCTGAGAGCAGACACTCTCGGGCAGCGGAGGAGCTGGGTGGTCGGGCTCCCCGTCTCGGATTTTGACCGTAAAACCGAGGCAAAAGCGCACATGACGGGGAAGAAAAGTGGGGATTTTGTGCCTCCTCTGAAGAGAAGCAGCGGAGCCGCTCTGTCCTTTCGTCAACACGACGACCCAAAATTTGTGCGCTTTTTTATCGCATAAAATAACGTCCTTTTCGCCCAAAACTTCGACAAAGCGACGGAAAAGTGTTTTAGGCATAAAACAGCGGGCTGACCGGGCACTTACCTGCGGTGAATGTGTTGAATTTCGGGCGGTAAAATGTGTGCAGCTTTGCCTGCCACTCTGTGTTTACTATCTCACACACAATGGGAGCCGAGCGGCCAGAGGCAAAATGGCCGCCACGTCAATCACTATTGCTCTCCCACAATGCACCTGATTTAACTGTAAACAAACGTTCACCTCAAAAAGTTTACCTCATATTTCAGTCTAAAAACATTGGTAGTTCAATTTGATGACGTTTTAAACAACATTAAACTCATCACAAAGTTTCTCATATTTATTCCTTAAAACGTTAGTATTTCAGTTTAGCAATATTAATATCACTTCACAACGTTTACCTCATGTTTCACAATGAAACTTAATATCTCAGTTGTGTGACGCTTAAAACAACGTTAAACTCATCTCACAAAGTTTAGCTAATATTTCAGTTGAGATATTTAAAACATTGAAGTACAAAATGCACGTAACATCTACACATTCAAGTGGTAGCTATTGTGCAAAAACAGTCTTTTAACAGCCTTAAAATGTTAATATTTAAGTTATGTTTTAAATGTTATTAAAATCACTTTACCACATTCAGCTCACGTTTCATCCTCATAACGTTAAGTTGACTTTATTATTAAAATCACCTCATTGTTTAATTAACACCTCATCCGTAGTTCAATGATATTTCAGTTATGTGACATTTAAACATTATAAATAACCTCACAACGTTTACCTCATGTTTCATGCTTAAAACGTTTACATTATACCTTTATAATAATTAAGTGACAAGGTACTACCATCATTTTAGTGTCCAATAGTTTTATCATCGGTTTTACAAAATGTTTTTGGATAATATAAGTAGGTTTTAACACACATTTGTAGGACTATTGTCTACTTTAAAAAAAAAAATGTCAGAAATTGATCAGATGTAGAGTTTTCATTATGACAAATCTGATAAAAAAATATTTTTATAATGTAAAATTATTTTTAATAGCTTTAAAATGAATGTATATACTTGTAATTGTTTTTAGACATTTTTAGAAAATACATAAATACTCCAAACTTGTACACTTCTATGCTATATTTTAACATTTATTTATGTAATTATTTGTTTTATCTACTTGAGACCATAACAATCTAGGTACACTTATTGGAAGACCATAGTAACCTCTTAGCAGAACCCTAGAAATATGTTGGGGGGTTGCTTAGGCTGCTGAGTCATTTTTCATTTTCATCTAGTTAATAATAGTTAAGATAGAGAGATAAATCGAGTCATAACAAATGCAAACACAGGCTTTGACAGCCATAGGCTTTCTCAGTGAAGATCTAAGATAATCTCTCTCCCTTTGGCTCTCTTAGACATTTAAGTTGGCGTTTCAGGAAACAGACGAATGCCTTTTTAACTGAACAGTAGTGCAGCCTGTGTAAATCATTGCATACTCTTCATCACTTCCCAGCCTATTTAATCATGTTTGAAACGTTTCTTAAAGCAGCAGTTTGTAACTGTCAGACCTAATGCACCATTTACTGTATTTGTCTCTTGGGTCCAGTAGGCTTTTAGTCTGGTCTCAGTGGGCAGGAATTGTGTGTGTGAGAGAGAGACAAAGGGAGAGAGAGAATAGCTTTTAGCTGGTTTGTAGTCTGCAAGAGACAAGAGCAGGAAAACTGAGCCAGCAGAAATGATGTAATCCACCTGTTTCAGTTAGTGACCCTGTAAAAGCATTAGAAGTATCTGCTTATGTTGTAATGTGTATTGTTATGAATTAATGTAATGCTATAAAAAACAATAGTTTAATAACATCAGTTAATTAATTAATTAATTTATCAATCAATTACTATTCCAAGGAATATATTACTCTAAATTCTCAAATGTTGACACCTCAACCAAAAAGGGGAAGTTCATTGTTTTTAACATATTTGATCTGTTATAAATATTTTAAAGTTTAAGTATGTTAAGTGATAATTTTTAAAATTTATTTATGCTAAGTAATTTCTTTAAAACATTTTTAAAGATATGCTTTTCTTTGTGATGGTGAATGATTTCTCATTAGTTGTGTCCAAGATCAGGGACGGCATCCTTCAAAGTTCAAATAGACCACAATGAATCTTGGGATAGCTGATCCTGGCTGATTTTCCTATGTGAGCCATCAGGCCCCTGCAGCTGATCCAGAAATGTAGCTGCTTGGCTGGTCTTCAATCAGCCCACATTGTCTCACGTCACTCCACTGCTGTTGTTCACTTCACTGGATTTTTGTAGCTGCTTGCATCAGATTCAAAACCCTGATGCTTGCCTATAAAGTAAAAAATGAGACCAGCCCCTGCCTACCCAATGGTCAAGTCTCAAGCCACACCTCAAACACTTTGAGCTTCTAATATGGCTCAGCTTGACCAACCATCCTTGAAGACACGTGGAAGACTAGCATCAAGACTCTTCTCTGTCCTAGCACACAGGTGGTGGAATGAACTCCCACTGACTGTTCGGATAGCAGAGTCCCTCACAGTCTTCAAACACAGAGTGAAGACCATCTCTTTGTGAAGTACTTAAGTGAGCACTAGTTTAAAACACTTATTCTAATACAAACGGGATTCCAAAAAAGTTGGGACACTAAAAAAATTGTGAATAAAAACTGAATGCAATGATGTGAAGATGGCAAATGTCAATATTTACCGGTACTGAAATGGTCAGCCTACAGTCCAGATCTTTCACCTATAGAGAACATTTGGCGCATCATAAAGAGGAAGGTGCAACAAAGAAGGCCCAAGACGATTGAACAGTTAGAGGCCTGTATTAGACATGAATGGGAGAGCATTTCTATTTCTAAACTTGAGAAACTGGTCTCCTCTGTCCCCAGATGTCTGTTGAGTGTTGTAAGAAGAAGGGGGGATGCCACACAGTGGTAAAAATGGCCTTGTCCCAACTTTTTTGGGATTTGTTGACGCCATGAAATTTTGAAACAACATATTTTTCCCTTAAAATGATACATTCTCTCAGTTTACACTTTTGATCTGTGATTTGTGTTCTATTCTGAATAAAATATTAGATGTTGGCACCTCCACATCATTGCATTCAGTTTTTATTCACAATTTGTTTAGTGTCCCAACTTTTTTGGAATCTGATTTGTACATTGTAATGCTCTTATATTGTGTATAATTGTGTATCTTTCCTTCTTTCTAGGTATTAGTAATAGTTTTGTGCTAACAGTGTCTGAACTGAAGGGTAGTTTGGACTGTAACCTGTCTGTACTAGATAATTCTCTTAATGTAACTTGTGTACATTGTTCTGGTTAAGACGTAAATGTAAACATAAATGGATATGATGGTTTGCAAGGGATCCACCCATTAAAAAGAAGGACACATCTCTTAGCCACATTTAAAGGAGGCTTTGAAATGGGATGTGTCTTCAATATGGGATGAAATGTAGGATGGGTCTAAAAATTTGGCTTCTGAATGATGCAGCACATGAATTGAGATATACCCCTTGTGAGTCTGTCTATTCTCTTCTTTGTGGTTCTTAATTTTGAGGCATTGAAGGTGGGACAAACTGCTTCACCAAACATCATTACTTCAGGAAAGGGTGTTGAATCACTGTTTCTTTGCTATGTGGGCAGGTTTAAGTCACCGGAACACACTTGAAACTGATAGCAATTTAGTGCTTAGCCACCAAGCAGGTAGTGCCCTGATACAGTGGATGAACATATCTGTACAATACAAATGAGGAATGTAGGGCTATGTATTGGCAAGATCCTGGTGATACGCTTTATTTTATTTAGTTTTAATGAATTATTAATGCATCTGATAAAAGAAATTGAGCTGCAAAGAAATCACCCTGTATGTGCTTACAGAGAAAATGCTACAGATGTCTGACTTGTTATTAGTTGAGTATTTAGGTGAGGTATTTGCACTATGAGCTTCACATACACAAATATATAGTCTTTTGCAAAACTTTGCACACCTCTGCTCAAATAATACCATTAATAAGTTAAATTTATATAGTGCCTTTCTCAAACCCAAAAATGCTTCATAGGAGTAAACAAAAAATCACAGAGCAGAAGAATGAAAATGGAGAGTTGATTTTTGAAGTGACAACAAAAAAGACATAAATTCACCTCAAAAACAATGTGTCAAAAACATACAATATTTAAGGTGACATACCTTTTTCACATGCCACATTGATTTTGAGCTATCAACACCATACCCAGACAATTCTGGACCAAATGCAGCCCAGTAATGGCACTTATGGGCTAGTTACAGTAATGACAAGTGTATTCTGGGCCATAACTGGCCCAGCTGGATGAGTTATGTAAGGTTTGTTGTGGCATTTGAACACGTGCCCCAAATAATATCTACTATGTGAAGTGTTTGACTGCTGTTTCTGTTTTGGACTAAAAACCAGTCCAACTGTAGTAAATCTAGTTTAATTCTAATTAAATTTAAATTTTTGAGATGTTGTTACAGCTTATCAAAATAACATGTAGAATTCAGAAGGAACATGTAGATTCACAGGTAATTTTGGATCATAAATATATTTGTGTTGTTGACAAAGTGATGTCTGGTTCCTATTAACACCACTGAGATCATTGTAGATCATTTGTCTACAATGAACCAAAACCAGTGTTGACATTTTCAAACAGCAGAGGGTGCCAAGGCCTCTTTAACTAATACTGGCCTGTTACTGGAGAAGTGTGTATGTCAATGGGGAAGAAGGTTTAAGGTCCCCCCCTACACACACACACACACATATCTGGACTCCAATCTACAAAATTGACAGCAAGTCAGCTGTAAGCAATATGATTTCCTATTTACAGTTCAGCCTCTAAACGTAATCTTACCTGAAGCAGCCCAAACACTATCATTACAGTTATGCACTGCTTTTGTTTTAGTGTTGTGTAGGACTCAATGACCAAACAGATGCACTTGTATTCTTATGCAGCTCTGCACGACTGAGGCATTTGCAATGTATGTTATTGATTGTTTCAAAGAGGGCATGACCTTGGGGCTGTTAAAACTCCTGTATGGATAATCAAAGTAGAAAGGCTTTAACCTGAAGACCTTTCATTACTCAGGAGAGAGACTATACCGGCTATTTATAATCTTGGTCATAATGATAGTAACTCAGGCTTTTTCTATACATTTTCTTATAATTAAAATCCATATTATGGAACACAAAATATTCTGAAATAATCACGCTGATGTAGTTCATCAGCATAATAAGCAAAGGTACCATTCACTTGGTCCATATAGTCCATACACAAGGGAAAAAAAAACATTCTTTGTGATGTCACATCAACCAGAGCATAACCACCCATTCAGCCTACAGCAGCTTCACAGTGAATTAGTTCAACCTGGACTAGTACAATACAGGACGGCCAATCACAACAGAGCTCATTTACATTGTTTTTAAAGAGAGGTCATATGAGTATGACTTATCGGGGTTTTAATTATAAGGTTAAACACAAACATAATCATCTATCAAAACAATGATAGGGTATGGGTCCTTAAAATTAATACTCAGGTATTGCATTCACTCACTGCACTCAAGTGAGCACTTTAATAATACTAATACTACTACTACTACTACTACTACTACTACTACTACTAATAATAATAATAATAATAAAACTTTTATTTATATAGCACCTTTCATACATTATAGCAGCTGAAAGTGCTTCACACAGTACTTTAACACAAAGAAAGAGGTAAAAACATAAAACATAAAAGTTTATTAAATTAAATTACAGAACAAAAATCAGCATATATATAAAATAAAAATGCATTTGATTAAAAATAAACATGAAAACATAAAATGCAATTAAGAAATAAAAACTGCATAGCTACAAAATAAGAATTTTTGAGATTAAAAATAAAAAAACAAAAATATAATGGGTAAATAAAATCAACTAAATCGTAAAAATGTCTTCAGCTGCCTTTTAAATTCTTGTACTAATCTTGACTGTCTAATCCTAGACTGTCTAATAAAGACTGTCTAAAATTGTTGAATTTTATTGGTGCCTAAAAACTAAAAGCTGCTTCCCCACTTCTCTGTATATTAACCTTTGGTACCTTAAGCAGACCTGCAGCTCTAGATCTAAGTAATGTATGATGGTGCTAATCCATTTAGAACCAGTAACAGTACTTTAAAATCAATCCTAAAGAGACTGGAAGCCAGTGTAAAGATGCTAGAATTGGGGTAACTTTGTTTGTGAGGTCTATTGTATAGGAACATTACAACATGTAGTATGTGGACTTGATAAAATGGACCACAGGTGTAGCTACAAGCTAGATGTACCTAATAAAGTGGCCATTGAATTTTTATACATATTGGTGTGTGCTTAATCCCTTGTGTTCTCAATCTCATGTTCAGTGGCCGTTTTTGGGAAAGGTCAGCCAGGTGCCATAAACAGGAGAGTCTCTGTGGGAGGACAGTTATCGTCCATATGTCCGGTCAGCCTAGGGGCCTGTTTATCCTGACTCCACGGTTGGAGGGAAGCTCCAGATTTGGAAGGCTGCGTGAGAATTGGGTGACTCACCATTAGCAAGGCCACGGCTAAATATACTTCTGCAGGTTGCTAAGGTATGAGCAAGAATCATGGTGATGCAGTGCTGGTGAAATGTCCAGGAAGGCTGGTTGAGGTTTCTTCATAGATGACCATAAATGGAGCAACACAGTTTGGCTGTCATGACCATTAAATTCCAGATTAGCCTGTCATTAGCATATCATTTTTCATTTTTAGCGGGGTCGGTTACAAGAATTTACACTGATTGAAGTTTGGGGGTCAAAGGAAAGTCCCCATGAAGCAAAGATTGCACGTCCTAGCCACACTCTTAACTGATTACATGCAGAAATGAGTACACACTAATGCTAATTTGTTAGCATAGTATACTGGACAGTGTGCCCTCTGCTGGCTGCATTCATAACTTTTCCGCCATTCAGTTCATCAAAGTCCTAAGCAGTCCCTAGTGGAGAGCAAAATAATTACCAGCATTTTAAGACTGCATTTCACTTTTGAGCACTGTTATATTCAAGCTTTAATTTTGGCCACACCATTGTGCATACACATCTTAATAAATAATACATTCAAACATGTCCGCTGTCAGAATTCACCACTGTGTGTTTTGACCCCATTATTCCATGTGCTCCATTTATTTATGTCTGTTCCAATACATTGCTAAAGTCCAGTTGGCCATGCTGTATATCCCGCTTTCTGCTTAATCAAACGGAAAAGAATCTATCGTTTCATTGACCATGGGGGAGTGTGTGTGTGTGTGTGTGTGGGGGGGTGTTTCTGTGTGCGGTTGAGGTTAAATGCTAATGCAGAGCTGGATTCCCAAGAGCCAACTGCAAATATAAAAATCCTTTTAATCAAAACATTCTTAGCGTGTTTATCCAGTCTCATCCAGTTTGCTAATGGTCTGTATGCCCTGTATGGCTGGAATATTAACTCCGCTTCAGACATCCTGACGTTCCACTTGCATTAGTCTTTAGATACGGCTGAAATACCCATTAACAAGCGCCATGCTGAATTAGCTTTGATAATAGGATACTAATACAACACACTCCTGGACTCTGCAAAGCTAAATGAGCATGTTAACGCATGTCCCCAAAATAGCAGTAAGCTTACACAGTTTCTAGGAATTTTGAGAGGCAGCTGCTTTTTGGATGCTTCAAGCAGTACTGAAACATTTTCTAGACTAAATTTAGCCATAACTGATACAGTTATGATACAGTTATGATACAGTTAACATATCAAACGTAATGGAAACTCCTCACCAATTAACATTGTGCTAACTATACAACCCCAAATTGTTTTTCTAAAAATGTTGCCTAACACCCAGTGTTAAGCTGAATCTCAATCTTTTCTCAATGTTCAATGTTCAGGCAATGCTCACAATGACCAGTTTTCTTAATTTTTAAACATTTTTCGTAATTAAAAATTAAAAACCATTTTACTGAAATTTCAATTTACACCTATTCAATTAGCAAATACATGTTCTGGAGTTTGTCTGGGCTAATTTAGGTGACTGTTGAGCATTAGTGCTTCCTAGCAGTAGTCACCTAAATTAGGGTGACCAGATTTTAGATGATGAAAAAGAGGACACCTCAGCGTGGGTGTCGGGGGCATATAATGTATGACATGTTTAAATAAAAAGACATTTCAAAAAAGTTGTACACTAGGCATATGACTGATACTTATATAAAAAGAGCTTTATTGGCTCTTAACAACACTTACATGCAGAAAAAACACTGGCCTTAAAGGCTATTTGAACATATTTGAATATTTCAAATATGCAAAAACAACAGTATACATTTCCATGACATTCTGTGCTTGAACATACATTTTATTATTGTTATTAACTATTAATAAATATTGACAAATTATTACTAGTTACTACTAATAATATACTAATTATTAAATGTTATTATGAATAACAAAATAATAAAATTAATATCAATCAATAATAAAATATGAATACATTATTACATATTATTAAATAATAATAAAATGTTAAAAGCATGTAGCATAAAATTATCACCAATTCTGTGTTTCACCTGTTCAGTCAACTTCACTCCAGCTCATTATCACCAACATTACACTTATGTTTGGAATGTATGGTCAATACACTTTATTTACACATAATTATACCACATTTTTGAGTACAAATAAGCAGAAATTCTGAATTATTTTGACAATAGTTAAACTTAGAGGCATGTACATGGATGGCTTATCACAGACTGGCAGATGCACACGCACACACACAGACACAGACAAATGTTAATGTTGATGAATTTTAATATGAAACCTCTGATATTAAAATACGTATAGCTGATGTGACACAGGCAGAACAAATGCTCAAAATAAAGTCCAGGCGCTAATTGAGGGAGTGACAGTGGTGACGGCCAATCACACGTTAGCAAGAAATGGAAGCGCCAATCTGTCAGCTTGTGGGCAGCCTAAAGTGAAACAGGTTTGGATTTCTGCTGGGTCCTCATGCTTGTCCATCTCCATTTAATATAGTGTAACATCCAACTCAAGAGAACCGAACGAAATAGGGGGAGGGTGAGACTAATTTGTGAGCAAAAACGTTTCTTGAGTAAAACAAAATCCCGGATGTTTGTGAAATTCCGCCTGGACATTTTCTGCCCAGACATGTCCGGGGAAAAGAGGATGTCTGGTCACCCTACCTAAATCAACCCTGTCATTTCTAAAACACATATAAACATGGACTAGGCTAAAATAGCTGATTACTGAGTTCTAGTATTTATTAGCTATAATCATCTAAATTAGCCCAGCCAATTCTGTAACCTATGTGCAATCCCCTTTGCATTGTTATAGATAACAGAATGACCTGCATTAGAGAACAACTAAACCTGGTCTGAGAAGTGTGAAATTGTTTAGATATACAGTTAGCATGATGCTAATTTGTATCATATCATGTCAATGTTAGGCTATTTAGTGGCAGGGGTTGTTAACCAGCAAACACAGGCTACATAGTCTAGAGGAAGCGTGCACAAACTTTACTTTCTTTTCCAAAAAAAAAACATTGGGGGCTGGCATCAAAACATGTCAGGCTTGAGCCTGCCAACCCCCAATGACACTCCAGGGAATAGGGAAGTGATGAGGGATGCTGGTCATTTGGTCACCTCTGCTTCTGGGTTGGGTTGCCAGATGCCACAACATATTGCATCACATTTTTGGTTTGTATCACTAAGAAACTGATTGGTAAAATCACTTATTGAGAACACAGAGTGTGAAAGGGTTAAAAAGAGAATGACTGCAGACTTCCCAGTCTCTAAATAGTTCATCTGACTCAACTCACCATTAAAAGCACTCATCTCTCTGCTCTCAGTACATCAATAATTTTCTTGCTTTATAAATGAATGTATAAGTTCATTTGGGCTACAGAAGCACAGCTCAGCTGATTGAGATCCAGGCGTCAGTATTATTATTTTACACAGTTCATATCTGCAGCTAATTATGACATCGGTCATAAACTGATAACAGGTTATAACAGGGACAGACAAAAGTATGCAATGAATGAAGAAATGTATTAAATACATATTTTACCACAGAGTCAAACCCTTTAGGTTTACTTTCAAGTCCCAGCTGAGAGATGCTGCTAACATGACAACACCAAAGAAAAAAATACTTTTATACTTAATAAACTATGTCCATGGTCTAAATTCGAACCCCTCCATCCCTTCTACACGAGTCCTCATTTCCACTGCTGACCTGACCTTCATCCCAACAGAGAAAACCAGGGACTATATTTAACTCATACTGACCATAATCTGATTAGTGGACAGCACTAAAGTAAATGTGTGGAGATTCACTTTTTGGGTCAAATGCTAATGCAGCCCCATTGAGAGTCATGTGTGTTGACTAGAAGTCTGAAATAACAGTGATCATATCTTTTGGTCACTGTCACCAGGGACCCCCATAATTCTAGCCCCAGTATGCTAACCAGCCAGATTAGGGGCAGATATCCATGGGCACCACAGGACAACACTGAAAATTGACTGGCTGCCCTACTGGTCACCAGCAAATCTGTTGATTTTCCATGTGATGGTTTGAAATGGTTATCTAGCACAAAACCAAACATCAGTAAAACAGCTGTGGTTCCTGCATTTGTTGGAGTAAGTTGTCTTTAAAGTCCAGGGAAGGCTTTCTACAATATCTTGGAGCTCTGCTATGAAGACTTGATTGCAATCATTGAGAATAATATTAGCCAGGATGTTGTAGGATCACCACCTCACTTCATTTCCAATTCCTCAACCCATCCGAAGGATCTAGACTCACAATAAACCTCTCAATGTAGCCAGAGCTATTGTAATACAGGATCTACACTCCCACTAAAACTCTCAGTGTAGACAGAGCTACAATAATAGAGGATCTAGACTCTTACTAAAACTCTCAGTGTAGACAGAGCTACTGTAATACAGGATCTAGACTCAAACTAAAACTCTCAGTGTAGACAGAGCTACTGTAATACAGGATCTAGACTCACACTAAATCTCTCAGTGTAGACAAAGCTACTGTAATACAGGATCTAGACTCACACTAAATCTCTCAGGGTAGACAGAGCTACTGTAATACAGGATCTAGACTTACCCTAAAACTTTCAGTGTAGACAGAGCTACTGTAATACAGGATCTAGACTCACACTAAAACTCTCAGTGTAGACAGAGCTACTGTAATACAGGATCTAGACTCACCTAAACTCTCAGTGTAGACAAGAGTTACTGTAATACAGGATATAGACTTACTTAAGCTCTCAATGTAGACAGAGTTACTGTAATACAGGATTTAGACTCACACTAAAACTCTCAGTGTAGACAGAGCATCTGTAATACAGGATCTAGACTCACACTAA
>BRDA01005342.1:36525-71710 GCA_036984385.1 Crenuchus spilurus | reverse complement strand
ACTCAGATTAAACTTTTGATCTGTCATTTATGTTCTATTACAAATAAAATATTGACATTTGCCATCTCCACATCATTGCATTCAGTTTTTATTCAATTTGTTTAGTGTCCCAACTTTTATATATATATCTGAAGCACCCTCATCTTAATAATACTTTAAATACATACAAAACAATATTTTATTTTTTAATACCTTCAAATATATTTCATGCTGTCTTTTAGGACAAAGAAATCATCTCCAGCTCCAGTTACATCTTTAGAGATCCCCAGGGATGTTTTCCCTACTTGTTAAACTATGTGAGAATTAAATGTGCTACAAAAGCATTTGAACAGTCTGAACCCTGGGGTGACTAAAAACAGTGAGCTCTTGAATCTGTACTCTTGGGACTGCTTGCATTGTTGCCCAGGGCAAGTGAATGGAAGAGTCACATGGCTTAGACCAGAACAAGCATCTCATTCAAACAATGTTATGATGTGTTATTCTGGTGGAGCACCTATATTCCCCTCATTAGCCCACATCAAGTTTAGTCAAAACAATTTATGTTGTGAAATAAACACAAAAAATGTCAAATCATATGACTAAGGCTTTGATGAGTTTATATTAATGGATATATTATAAACCATTGAAATTATGCCAATAAGATACACGACCACTTTCTAGGAAGAAAGAAAAACAAACTCCTTTACAACAGTTAATTATATATTATTATATAATTATTATATAATTTTATGTATAATATATATATATATATATATATAAAATCAAACAAGCATCCAGAAGTGGACCTGGCAGAAAACAAATACCTATTAATAAAAAAAACTCTTCCAAGATATGTGCCTTTTAATTATTTGAAAATATAACACGGTTATTACTGTAAATGAAATACAATATTTCATAAAATACATACAACTTAATAGTAAGTTATGCATGTTATGGTAATATTTGATGCCTATACTCCAAGCATTCCATTTCACTTCACCTTACCATCATCTCTGTGTGTAGAGGACAAACCAGTTCTATAAAATGCTCTAGAAACTGCCACACATTGCCCTCCATAATTAAAATTAATATTTAGTGACAGCTGTAAATAAAAATAATTGAACAACTCTCTAAAACCTGCTTAGGCTTCAAAACTTTTTTTTGTCATTTCAGTCTCATACTTTTTTCTCAGGAATCTTATCTGTTAACATATTTTTACCTTATTTTTGTCAACAGAAACTGCATCCACATGCTCTCAAAGTAGAAAGAGCCATGTTTTCTCACAAGTGACAGTGAGGTGGTGGTTAGAATATGTACTGCCTAATAAAATGTGCGTTGCACTGGTATGAGCGTATCAGACACAGCAAAGTTCCTGATGATTTTGTTAGCTTTATTGTCCACTCTAAGGCTGCAGCTATCAAATATTTTAGTAAAGAAGTATTCCACTGAAAATTTATTCATCAAGTAATCAGATAAAACTTATTTTTCTATCAGATAAAACTTATTTATAAATACACAAGACAAAAAAAAACATTTCAATAGGAAAATTGGAACTTTGACACCAAGAACTTTGACAGCTCATCAGCTAACCATCATGTTTGTATTGTTCATCTTAACTCCACTTCATCTTGACTTCATAAAGAATTTATTTAATCTTTAAAAAGCTAAGTTAAACTTAAGGGAATACTTGTCACCATCGTAATAAACTAGCCACAAATTTGACATTAGTCATAATTAACAGAAACCTAGCCTTCTGCAGGGCTAACGTTATGTAAGCTACATTAATATTAATCATTGATTTGCACTACATTAACTTTATCTCGTCCCGCTACATTCTGGGCGTCTGCGGAGGAGATGCTGGTATACAAGGGCAGTGTTGAAACTAATACAAGTCACGGTGTTCTTCTTGCTGTTCAGTCTGCTCCCACACTGTCTTTTTTATTGGGCTTTTCTTCTCTTTCGCCAGCGTCATTGTTGTCTTCCCTCGCCTCTTCCATCTTCCCGCTGCTCAACTAAACATGTTTGCCCACTTTTGCCAACTCCTCAGTAAGGAAAGTAGCTACTCACCGTCCTAAAAGTCGCTATATGTCATCATCACCCAATTTGCGTAATTGGCCATTTGCATGTAGTTGTAATTGAGGCTGTAGGAGAAAGGAATAACAGCCAAGTGCGTTGTTTCCACATTAAAAGTAGTCAACGCAAAAATCCATGCTTAGGAGATCATCTGTTGTTGCACAATTTGTTTTGGTTATCCTCTAGTCATTCTCTGGTGGTCACATGCCCACAGTACAATGGTCCCTGGATAGTTTTGGTTGGTGTACTATTTTCACTCCAGCAGTGACAGCGAGGTGTTTAAAAACAATCAGCAGTTCTGCTGTGTCTGATCCACTTGTACAAGCACAACACACACTAACACACCACATCATCAGTGGCAACATGGTGTGCAAAGAAACAGATGGATTACAGTCTTTCAAACTAGAGCCAAAATGCACAGCTTTTTGAATTAAAAAAAAACATCTTCCCTCACTGTTTTTGTTAAAATTCACTAGGGATGCAACAAAACTCGAAATTGTCAAGATTCGATTTGGTATTTTTTTCTTGGTTAAGACACACAAATCAAATCCCCCACAACTTAACATCTTCAGAAAGAAAACCAACCATGTACAGAATCCCAAAGACTCCCTCCCCAATTTACTCTGACAGAATGCACCCAGATGCCTTGTGGTTTCCACAAAAGACGGTAAACGAGAGGCCCCCAGAAGAGATGATAGTACTGGAGCACACGTGACAGTTTCAATATACAGCTCACTATTACAAAACAGTCATTTGATAAACTTTTCAGTACTTAAACACACTTTTACTGTTCACTAGGGGTGCATGATCAGGATCAGCCAAGTTTCTCTAAGAATGTGATTGTCTATTGTATTATGACAATTTTGTGAGCCATGTAAATGTAATCAGATTGCATTTAAACGCTGCAGCAACAACATAACCAAAACACTAACTACATTATCCACAGTTCACTGAGTCACAATCAACGTCAATATCATAGGAAAGAAAATCTCATTTTTAATAACAATCTGGTTTTTCATATAAGCTGAAATGATAGCTTTGAATTGACAGTTTTTGCAATGTCCCAAAAACAATGTTTATCTATTCCAAATACAGTGGTAACCCTACTTACGAGTTTAATCCGTGTAGGAGCCGAGCTCGTTAGCTGGTTTGCTCATTAGCTGGATGCATTTTCCCCATAAGAATACATGTAATACTGATTAATCCGTGTCAGCCGGCCAATATACAGTATACTTTAATATGCTAAATAATGTGTTTATATGGGTTTTTAAAACATAAACGTGACGACGACGACGCTTGTGTAGGCTGGCCGCTAATGAGAGGGAGACCGACGGTGTTCGTGTAGACTGGCGGCTGCATGGTTACACTTATATGAAAAGTAAAAGTAAAATGTATCTAACTTTCTTGTTCACTACCTTTTGCTACCTTAGCGTCACTTTTACTAGCACTTTCACTTTCACTTGACAGCGGTCAAAGGTAATGACTGACCTCTTCTTCTACGCTAGCATCTAGGAGATGCTACGACTGCAACGCCCCTAGCGGTTGGCATAATTGAAGAAATTTACGCTACTCATTACTTGGAATATTACTCGTTACCTGGAACAAAAATATTCCGAGATCTCGACTCGTTACCTGGAATACTCGTTAGTAGGGATGCTCGTAAGTAGGGTTACCACTGTACAGCATTTTAGCCCCACTCATTCACATTGATGTTATACGTAGCATTTCAATTTGAACTGTTTTTAAAATGGGCCACAATATAGGAAACAATCAGAACCGAGATCACTTTCATGTATTAGTCCTAAAAGGTAGTAACAAAAAGAGCCTGTTTAATTCAGCCTGCTGTGTATAAAGAGGTTGAAAAAAAATCTATCTGGACTGTTTTTGTACAAAACAAATTCAGCATAGAAAAATATAGGTTATTGGTTATTTGAGGGTATAGAAACGTCTCATTTAAAGGAAACTATTTTATTATACACTGCTAATAAATGGTATATAACTTATGTATCTGGGTATAAGGATTACAGGGTAACTGTTCAAGTTATTTAATCAGTGTTCCACCATTTCTGACAAATTCATGTTGGAGATGGTGAGCAAAAACTTTATATGGTGAGAAACACTTTATAATAACTTTCATTAATAAGCCATTAACTAATGATTAATAACTGAACAAATCATTAGTTCATGAGAATTTGAACATGAATAAATGTGTATAAATGACAGTTCATGTAGTTACTAATGATTGCATTCATTTTTGCAAATATTAAATCATTAGTAAATCATTTGTTAATGAAATTCTCCTGAAATAATGATTTGTTCACAGTTATTAATCATTAGTTAATGAGCTATTAATCAAAGTTATTATAAAGTGTTACCAAAACTTACAGCTTAATTCTAAAGGATCAGTAGGGAGGGGATGTACATAATGATCAACATTCCCATATCAGCATTTCCCACAGAATTTTCAGAAAGTGGTGGGTGGACTCCAAACCCTGTGGGAATTTGAGGGGGTTCCCCTTGTCATAGAAAAGAACACAGTTCTCAAATTCATTTGAAGATATATATATATATATATATATATATATATATATATATATAAAAAGAAAAACACCAGTCACAAACTTCTTCAGTTTGGAAAATGTTAATAGTCAACAGTTTAACCACAGGGTCCTTACCACAAGGTAATATAGTAGCCTTAGGCTAGCCAGATTACAATATGTTGTATTGTTACACCCTTAATATTTTGCAGCTGGTCTGTACTGTGCATTACGAAATTCAATTACATAAAAATGCATTGCATTACCAAGACCCCTTACATGTATATTGCTTTATAATGTGATAAAATAAAAATGTGTATGGCCAACATACTTGACACATTTTAGAAGATCCACAGATCAGTCAGAACATTAAAATCACAAATGTATTCCCTAATGACAATGGCTTCTATCAGCAGAACAACGTGCCTTGCCATTCATGGTTAAGGAGTGGTTTGAGGAACATGACAGAGTTGAATATATTGATTTAGTCTCCAAATTCAGCAGATCTGAATCCAAGCAAGCATTTACAGGATGCCTAGACAAGCGAGACCGAACTGCAACAGTGCCACCTGGCAACTTAGAGGACTTAAAGGATCTGTTGCTATTGTCTTGGTGCCAGACCATCAAAGGGCTTGTGGAATTCATGCCTCGATGGGTCAGAGCTATACTGGTGGCACAATGGGCACCAACACAAAATTAGGCAGGTGGTTTTAATATATACACACATATACCATTATAGGCTATGCCATTATAAAACAATGGCATTACATTTCTTAGCTGCATATCAGCATCCATCCTATTATGTAATTAAAGCAATGTATTAGATCAATATTCTACAGATTTTGGGTCAGATGTTGGCCTAGTCTCAATACCAGTCATCCCAAGTTTTACAGTGACGTGTGTATCAAATGCAGTTTTGCTGTGGATTTGAGGGCAGTGGAAATTGGCTGCTTCAATGCACATACAAACACATGTTCATCCCTTTCATGCCAGCCAGGCTACAAGGAGGAAATGAGCTAAATAGACTTCCCCACCCCTTAAAAAGGGATGGTTGTCTACAATTTGGTGGCCCACATAGTCCCGAAAGACTGTTTAAACACGTTGATGAAAATATGCTACTTTTCCTAATCACAAAATGTTAGTACTGTTCTGGTTTGTCCAAGTTATTGCCAGTTGAGTCAGGAACCTAACAAAAAGTTGGCTTAAATAAATACGGACAACTAAGCTATACAGCATTTTTTTTATGGCGGACAGTGTGGTAGAGAATGTGTCTGGATCTGTGTGTATCTTTTGTTAAGATTGCGTAATTTCACTGGATTTTCCTACAGGCCAGTGCAGTCACTCTTTTTTCTAATTTCCATTTATTTTTAATGTGAAGAAGTGCATGCTTATTTTTGAAAGATTCCAAGAAGCAATTGCGCACTTAACAAACGTTATCCTGCCTTGTTGGCAGTCACGTTGAAATTGTGTCGATTCTTAAGTTAGCAAAGTTCTCATTTTAGGACACTACTGGCCTCCTTTCCTGTGCACATGCTGGGTAAATTCTCATCCACAAGTCAAAATGCATTAAACCTCCCATCCACTTCATTTCAAGAATTTGTTGATGCATCCTTTTATTTTACCTAACTGAGAACAACTGAAAAAAATATTCAGGGAGGCAGCTGTGGGTTTATAGTTAGGAAACCAGCCTTGTGACCAGTACGTTGCTGGTTCGCTCCCTTGAACTGACTTAAGTGTCCCTGAGCGAGGCACCCAACCCTCAACTGCCCCCTGTTCTGTATGTCGAGTTGTGCTACCCATCGATACGTGCTTTCGAAAGGCACTGCGCATGCGCCGACCTACACTTTTTAATTATTTCTCGTGTTTTTTTTTTTTTATTATTTCTCGTGGTTTTTTTTTATTATTTCTCGTGTTTTTTTTTTATTATTTCTCGTGTTTTTTTTTATTATTTCTCGTGTTTTTTTTTATTATTATTTCTCGTGGTTTTTTTTTTAATTATTATTTCTCGTGGTTTTTTTTTATTATTTCTCGTGTTTTTTACATAAAAAATCTGTTTTTTTGTGCATTAAACAACCTGGACACACTGTCATTGCACAGAAGTGTAAATGGAAATGAATACTAATAAATATAATAATTAGTTTTAAAAAAAGCAGTTTGTAATGACCTCTCATTGCCATAACTTTATCATGATACAGTGAGTTATGCTATTCAAATATAATACATACACTTCTACTGGGAACGTGCTCTAATATGGTGCTTCTTTTGTATTTTTACACTAGGGTAGCACGGTTTGACAAGGTAGCATAACTCGACAGAACACCCCCTAAAAATGTGTCACTTTTACTTTCATTTCAGATGTTGGATTGCTAAATACATGTCTTGTGTGATTCAATATTAAATTGTTGCTCTTACTGAATGTCATTTTAAACTAATTTCTGAGCTCTACATTTCATCATTAACAAGGCATCTAAATGTAAAATTTTATAATCAATGCTGCTGCTTTGTTCATTTACATCTGTAGATACAGCATATTTTTCAACACTGTATAGTCTGTATATATATTCTGTGATACATGCTATGTTGTATACATTCTATTTTTATATGCTACATTTACTATAAGCCTATACTTATTTCATAGGCTCCATATTTTTTTCTAGTCTTATTTTAAATCTATACTTACTTTGTATATACACTATATATGACCACTAACCACTACAATTTTCACTTTCATAATTTATGACTCATAAATCGATACTATTTGCATTTCTAGTGGATGCTAAACAGTCATTTCTAATTCTGTACTATGCAATGACAAAGTTGTTGGAGTCAGTGGGAGACCAAAACCACATATTCCTTGGCCAATAAAGCCCGATTCTGAAAACGGGGACTTACCACAGGCTCACGGTGATCTCTTCTCACAACGAAGGAAATCTTTCTCAGACTATATTCAGAATATCCCGTAGCGTTTCCTGGCTGGTACCTCGTCTGGCCACGGGAATGAGTCAGGGCAAAATATGACCCATATTAGCTAGCTAGCTACTCTTACTGTCTCGTCCTAATTCGTACTACTTTTCCTTTCACGACAGCTGAATCCTTGGCTATCTTAGCTAAGGTACGTTGATACCTAGTGGCAGTTATCCTCACACACTTCACGAAAACACTGCCCAACTCTGCCGGTTTGTTTTCCTGTCCTCACAAAACAGCCTAAAACATAATGACCCACATTCAGCTAGCGTTCACTTTCGTTCAGGTTTTACCCCCTCCTTCTCAGCTAGCTAGCTAACTCCCTGTGCACTGCTATAGTATTCCAAACAAGCTAGTTAGCCAGCTAACGTTAGCCAGTTATCTTTATCCTTCTTTCCTAACTGTCCGTTAGCTAGCTAGCAGCTACGCTTAGCTAGCTAACTGTGTCGGCCTGTATTCCTCGTCGCCCGCTCCTGTTCCTATCATATTTACAGCTACATCCGTATTTTTCTCATGTCCTTTATGTTCTTTTCAGTCGGACCGGTCCTCTTTTCTTGATTGTCTTTCTATCTCGCCCCTTTTTTGTTCAGGAAACGCAAGATGGCTACGAGGGGCGGGAGCCAACGGGAAGAAGGGCAGGAGCAGAGACTCTTAATAATGTGGTTTCCGGTGAGGTCTGAAATTGGGAGGAAAAAGGTGCCGTTTTGAGAAGGTCATCAAAATGTCAAGTTTATCAGCTCCACTGATCATAGTAATTATCCAATTACTGAATGTAGTCAATCGGTTTCTCTGTATACTTTGTTCACCCTGTTCTTCAATTACCAGGACTACAACAGAGCAGGTATTATTTGTGGTGGATGATTCTCAGCACTGTGACACTGATGTGGTGGTGGCGTGTTAGTATGTGTTGTGCTTGTACAAGTGGAGCAGACACAGCTGGAGTTTTTAAACACCTCTGAAAGTGAAAGTGCATAGTCATTGACCAATATGCTTATACACAGAGGATTTTGACCTCTATATTTAACCCATTCCTTCAGTGAAACACACACACACAAGAGGGACGTGAGCAGTGGGCATCCAGGGAGCATTTGTGGGTTAGGTACCTTGTTCAAGGGCACCTCAAGGGAACAAACCAGTGACCTTACAGTCACAAGTCTGGGTCACTAAGCACTAGGTACCACAGCTGCCTCAAAAAGTGGTGCACCTTTCCTGGAGATACGGCAATACCAGGTCCATGTGGGGAGTGGGTGGAGCAAGCTCCATTCACATCTCCCTGTTCTAAAAATAATGTTAATAGAGAGGACATATCAGATATTAAACTGATAAGAACAGATACTACACTAGATCTTGGCCAAAAGGATGAGAAGCGAGAACCTCATGTTACTACCAGACTGAGAATGGTCAACAAAGTGTCTGCAGTCTCCTATGACCACAAATGAAGGACTAAACGATGACCAGCACAAACTGTTTAGTAACAGATGAGCTACTGTCCCTGCCTTTACATTAACAAAGTCGGTGTGTCTACTCAAGTGGCCAGTGAGCTAACATAGTATTTAAAGTCATAGTGCTGAGGATGATTCACAACAAATAATACCTGCCTTGTGGGGGTCCTGAGCATTGAAGAACAGGGTGAAAAGAGACTAAAAAGTAAACAGAGAAACAGATGGGCTACAGTCTGTAATTGTAGAACTACAAAGTGCACCTACAGTGGGTATAAAAAGTATGCACACCACTGCAAAAATGGCAGGTTTTTGTGATTTTTTTTTTTTTTTAAAGATTAATCATTTCAGGACATTTTTCATCATTAATGTAACTTATAATCTGTGCAATTCAATTGAAAAACATGGGAGAAAAATAAAAAATAAAGTCATTTTAAACAGTATTTAGGACACACCTGCCATCAATTAAAGTGACGGATTGACCCCATATGAAATTCAGCTGTTCCTGTAGAATTTTCCTGATTTTTCCTTAGTTGCATATTAGAACAAAAACTCTGTAGAGAGCTTACAAAGCATCAAAAAGTCTGTATTGTTGCAAATGAAGAAAGTCACCAACAAGTGTATAACATATGGCGCAATAGTGATATTACCAACAGGTGTCAAGTAAAGAAGTACAAATACTTCATTATTATACTTAAGTAGAAATTTTGGTTATTTATACTTTACTGCAGTAATTATTTTCGGATGATTTTTTACTTCTACTTACTTACATTTTCATGCAATTATTGGCACTTTCTACTCCTTACATTTTAAAAACAGCCTCGTTATTTCTACACATTTCATTTCGGTTTGTCATCATTTTAAAAAACATCCTATCCAGATAAATTGCGCCAGAAAGAGTGAATTTGATTGTGGTTGGATGATAAGTGTAAACATATACCATTCTGACACCCTATGTTGTAATATTATTCTGGCCTACATCTGGCCTTAATTCCTCATTTTTATTTGGCCCACTTCCCACATAGATTGACAGCACTTGGGCAGACCGCTCCTGGTTGCAAGATGTGGGCCACATATGCCAGATTAGGGCTACATAACAGCCAAATGTGAAGCACACACAACTGGGCCAAATCTGTCCAGAAGCTAGCTGGCTCATATGTAGGTAGCATTGCCATATTTCTGCCAGAAGTGGACCACATATGTTATGGTAAATGTGGATCAAATGTGTATTTTCAATATGAGGGCCACATTTGGCTCACGTGCAGTTTGCCAGTGCTGACAGTGGGCCAGCAGTGCCATTTCTCAGCCAGAATGTAATAAAGAAATAAAGAAAATAAAACTTCTCAGTGTTTTGATGTTGTACAGTTTCTTTAATGCAGCTCCAAAAATGAGAATATTGTGAAAATGTTTGTGTTCATAATTCAAAAGGGTAAACTTAATACAAAGGCAAAATAAAAAAAAAAGTTTCTTATATTTACTTTTTATTGCAGACATTGTGAACTCAAGATATGTTTTGTCTGGTCAACTTAATTTCATTTGTTAATATACATCCATTCCTGAATTTCAGACCTTCAATATATATAAAAAAGTTGGGATGGTACAGAGTTTACCACTTTTTAACGTTGACCTTCTTACAAAGATGTTTGGCATGTCTTCAGCAATGAAATATTTCAGCTGTTACTCTCCTGCAAAGATGTCTTCAGATGTGCAACAGTACAGTCATTGTACTTTTTTTACATTTGTCACTGTATTTTATGTCTCATAAATTCTCCAGTCATCAACTGGGAACAGGTCAGTTTACTATTTTTATTTGCTTATGTTTTTTTCTCTCTCATCAGGCAGCATGTACAGTACAAATACAGCACAATTTATGAGGCTGTGATTTTAGAGTCAAAGCATAAAAATGTAGTTTTGTAGTTTTTATTTTGAGATTATTTTTGAAAAGGTTTCACCAAATTAAGATTTGCGTTCATCAGATTTGTCATTTAAACAATATATGTCCATGTGATCCCATTTATTAAACAAAATTATTAGCCTGAAAACATCAAGATTTATATAAAATATATGTTAGCATTATTCAACAGCTATAATTATTCAGCCATTCAGAACACATATATCACTTATATAAGAGTCTTATATATAACATACACTGCCTATCAAAGGCAAAATAACTTTTCCAGTTTTTTACTGAAAGTGATTGAGTTTAATGTGTCATTGCTCTCTGAAATTAAAGCATAGTAAGAGATATCATAGAACAAGATAACAGAATCAATTTATAGACCAAAATTTTTATGTAGTTGTTACATCAGTCATCCTGTAGGTGGCACTGGCAATGTTTTAGTTTATGTGAACAATTCATTAGAGTTCCAATGCACCTCAGTGTGCCTGTTACATTATTGAATGCAGATTGCAAATTGAATTGAATTTTTGTATGTTATCTTAATGAAGACATAAAAATGTATCTAAACCTTTAACTCAAAGTTGCCACCTTTGGCAAACTGGCAAATATAACAGCTAAACACACTCGTGGCATTCTTTCAAATATCAAATATTCTTCAGACAGTTCTGCTGCAGAAGTTCACATAAATGTGCAGCACTTGTAGGTTGTTTTGCTTACACTGTTCTGGACAGTTCATCCCAAATCAGCTGGATGGGGTTCAAGTCTGGAGGCTGAGGTGCCAGTCCATGTTTTCAAGCTGACCATCCTGTTCTTTTTTCCTAATTAGTTGGTGTCACACCCACATCCTCCCTGCACTAGCCACGTGCTTTCGTTTGAGTTTGTGTACACGTCATTTTCTTGTCTCTACCTCACTTTCAAATGTGGTTCTAGATCAGATAGTATCCGCTCTGTGGTCATGTGACTTGAATGTGACTGTCAGATCAGATTTCATGTGTTTTTTTGTCTGTACTACGCATGCACGTAGAGGGGGGAGCCAGCGTTGGCTTCTCTTGTTTACTCACGTTGCTGTAAAAACAGCAAAAGCAGCCAGCTGGCATTTATTCACCTTCTTCACCTGATCATGTACCGTCCAGCACCTGTTTACTGTCCTTCTGAGCTAAACCCCATCACACATCAGCTACTAACACGTCTGTTTTACAAGTTTTACTAAAATCAGTCCTCTCACAAATACAGGATTGCCAGATACATTTCAGTGAGATTTAAAACGTAAATCTTATTAAAATCATACTTTCTAAGTCAATGTCTCCTTTTATTTAGTGTAAAAACCCTTCAAACCGCCAACTCTGAAGTTTTACAGGCGACTGTATTTTTGCATACTTGGCAACCCTGCACAAATGTGACGCTTTTTGCTGTTGGTGACGAAGGCGGCGTGTATACACAATGTGCGCATGCGTAAGAACAGATTAATTCACATGACAGACACATACAGCTCAGTTACATTAGTGAATGTGAACCATCAAGATAGTTAAATCTGATCTAAGCAAAAAATCGGATTTGAGCAATATGGCTTATAATGTGAACGTAGCCATTGTGTCAGTCTCGAGTTTAGTTTATGTTTTATTGTTATAAAGGAACCTTCACGTTTGGATTTACCCCTGCATCATATTTCCACATGTCTACATCACCATGGAAGACAACACTCAGACTTTTTGGGTCATTACCTAACTGTAGGATGACCCCCTAACTAACCAGTTGCTTATATATATATATATATATATATATATATATATATATATATATATATATATATATATATATATATACAGTTTACCTTTTTGACACACAAATGATCTTTGTTGACACACTAGCATAAGAACATGAATGCATTAGAAAAAAAAAGTTGAAATAAAACATCAAAAATGCTACAGATGTTGTTCATGCAGTATTGCATTTTGGTCCCCAGACTAGAACCGGTATCTCCTGTTTAAAGTAGGTATCACCTGCAGCAGCCCTGAGCTCTGTAAACACTGTGTGGTCAGAAAACACATAGTAATTAAAGCCCACAGTAAAGCAAGCATTTACATTGTTAGCCAGCTGGGCTAAGAGGCCAGAGTCGCTAAATTAGCTTTAAGTATGTTGGACAAAATGAAAATATCTATTGCTTATGAGGACACACTACTATGATATTCTTTATCTTCACGTTGGTTGTTTTACACATAACAAGCTCCAACACGTCAGTAAAATCAGTTTGTTGTTAATTGAGCAAGGCTGTGGTAGCGACTGTTATCCTTCTGTTTTTGTTGGCTGGATTTGTGATGCTTACCTAGCAATGGTAGTATTTCACAGGCAAATTTCTGATTGGTTAAGAGACTGAGAGACTTGCAGGGCTGCCAAGCAGTGGTGACTAACTGGTGAAGCATGAAGAGCATGTAATGAAGATGTTTGTTTCAGCTTAATGTAAGTTATTACATATTGTCGTCAAAGTGCACTACCTACTAATTTTGTCCCATTCTTGCTGCAAGCACTTTTTTGATGGACGGATCACCCATAACATTAAAACCTTGTATCTACACCCATTGTCCATTTTATCAGCTCCACTGGTGCACTTTGTACTTCTACAATTACAGACTGTATATCTATTTCTCTGTATACTTTATAAACCTCCTTTAACCCTGTTCTTCAGTGATCACAGAGCAGGTATTATTTGGTGGTGGAGCATTTTTAGCAATGATGCGGCGGTGCTGTTATTATGTGTACTTTCCAATACAAATAAGCACCAATTTTACACTGTATATTGTTGACAAAACAAAATACATGTTAGTTAAGCTTTAAAAATATAGAAATGTATCTATTAAATAAACATTTGCCGTTAAAGACAATGATGACTGTTTCATTTATAGCCAGAGTATGAATTAGTATTGAGTATTGTGATACTACACTTGGTATCATTATTAAAATTAAAATTTTGGTATCAGCACTAATCACGTGTGCACTGATGAAGGACTAGAGGACCAAAACAAACTGTTCAGCAACAGATGAGCTACTGTCTCTTTTACACTTTTGATCCACCTTTAGACTTTACATCTACAAGGAGGACCAACAAATTAGGTGTGTTTAACCCTTCAACAGGCAACATGCACCACCAGATACATTACTACTTTAACATCCTGAACTGGTCATAAATAAATCACTCAATCACGTCATCAACAGTCAAATTTCAGTCTGTTTTTAGCAACTTTGATACAAAGTTGCTATTCACCCATTTGTTTTGAATGGACTTTGTATATTTTTGAATGGACTCATTTATATTTGCATTCCTTGTTTTTTTATCATAATTTTTTACCAAATTTTCTCCCCAAGGTGTTTGAAAGCCAATCGAGCCACCCATTCATTGACTCTCCCTTTCACTTGTAATGTCCCTGACTTTTGGAGGGTGCAGACTAACTCAGGCCTCCTCCAAAGCATCCCCGGTTCTGATGGATCGCCTGGCAGACACCTGAGCCAGCCAACATTACTTAGCAGTGATGAGGAGAGAGTGTCATCTTAGAGTCAATTTTGCTCTTCCGTGGTCCGGCTGATGATGGCAAACAGCACGACTGGGATTCAATCTTGCGACCCTCTGATCATAGTGACAGCACCTTGGTCCTTTGAATTTACTGTTAAGTTAAACAAAACAAATTTGTAATTTTGACCTTAATAAGGCAATGTATCCTAGGAGATACAAATTACACAACAACACAAACAATAACAATAATTATAACAATAACAATAATAATAATAATAATACATTTGGGTGTGTATTAATTAAGTCCATTTGAGGTATAAAATAAAATATTTTTGGTTGTTGGTGATGTAGCACGTAAAGATCACATAGAACTGGTGGCACTGAGCATGCATTAACGGTGCCAGTGGGGCTAGATACAGCCTTAGTCACCAGGGAGGCCAGTGTGGATTTACGTTTGTTAAGGGTAAGGAAGGTCTGTAGAGCTAGCTTGGAGGGGGTGGGTCTGGGATGCCAGACTTCACTGTTGAGCCTTCTGGAGGTGTTGTGGGCTTAATTCAGTGAAACACTGATGAGGGAAGGTGCCTACGTGATGACCCCTGTGAAGAGCTAGTAATGCAGTGTGTGGTTTGGGTACTCATGTGATGGGCTCAATGAGTAACCGTAGATGTTAAGGGTAGCTGGTTGCTGATCGGATCATAAATGGCCACAGCAACCATAGGGTGTAGCTGTAGGATTGAAACAATAGGATTGTGTGGCTGCTGGTGGTAAGAGAGTAGGGTGGGCCCTATGTGAAGCTCTAATGGTTTGGCATAAGATATTTTACATCTTATCTTGTGTATGATTGTAATTCACTCCTTCCTGTTTAAGGGTTAACAGAGTGGACAATGAGTAGACACAGTGTTGTGTCTGATCTATTTATACCATGGTACTCCTAAATGGTAAGTTCAGCTGATAAAATGGACAATGAGTGTAGATACAAAGAGGTGGTTTTAAGGTCAGATAGATCATAGACATAAAAAAACATAAACATAAAAACATCAAATTAATGTCCACTGTGTTGACAGTTCTCAGGTACAGGTGAGATAGGAACGACGAAATCACAGTGCAAACCATGTTTGAAGTCTAAAAATAAATAATGCAGAATGAGATGAGCGAAGTGTATTCAGTTCACTGTTTAAAGAGGTGTAGTCAGTTTTGACAATGTGACCACACAGCCTTACTGAAACCTAATGAGCTAACAGAGAAAACAGCTTCAGATGACATGAGGAAGAGACACGGAGAGAAACCAGGACTCTACAATAGGAATCTCACCATCTAGGGTGTGTTCCTCGAAAGCAAACTGAACACTTTAGCAACACTGGAGAGAGTTTACAATGATAGTATCTCTTGTCTTTGGTATGAACTATGGTATCTGTTCATGAAAACATTGGAGAAACACTCCATGTCAGCCCTGACTAATCAAACATGAGGCTTATGTGAATGATATTTCATTGAGATTTTTCTGGGCATTTGAAAACATCAGCAAACCTTTACATTGTAAAACATTTTATGATGTTAATGAAATCTGGTAAAAAAAAAAAAAAAATCACATGAAGTTGCCGGCTATTTTTAAATTTTTTATTAAATTTTTGATAATTTTTTTAGTAAATATTATGATACGCCAACATGATGGATAGATGTTCAATTTGAGTACAAAAAGGTTTAGTAGTGTAATAAAAACTTTGAATTTCATTCACAAAGCTAAACTATGATATTTCATATTAATTACATGTATAGGGACAAAGCCTTTTTTGTTTTAATGATGATCATTACGTCATACACCTCATAAAATCAGAAATCCAGGATCTCAAATGATCAGAATATTTCGTTTTCAGTGAATGATTCAAACAATATCAACATTAAAACTGAATATAATGAATATAAAATATATGACTGTTTACCTTTTTGAATTAAATTATGAACACAAATGACCTTTACCATCATTTGCTCATTTTCGGAGATGCACTAGTAGAAGGTAAAATATAAATATTTCAATGACAGTCCTTCTTTTACAAATTGCAGAACATTAAAAACATTAAAAATGCAAATAATACCTACCTCTTATGCATAATGATGACGTCATGGAAGATTTGATCTCTGATAGAGTTGCGTGGTGGGTGTGGCTCTTTCATGTTGATCTGTAATAAGTTTCACCTGATAAGAGTGAGGGGTGAGGGGGAACTGGTTCTACTATCCATGTGAAAAGGTAAACTCACTTGTGTGGGCATGCTAGTAAGTGAGGCAGGTAGGGGAGGTGGCAGGATGCAAATGAGAGGAATGGAGCAAGGAAAACATGTTAGGAGAGTCTAGATGGTGAAATAGCAGTCTTAAACGTCACCAGCTGCTGCTTAAACATAGAACTGAACACGACTGTAGGAAGACCATCACAAGCCCATTATTAGAAGAGCAGAATGGAGCTACACTGGTGGAAAGTTTTGTTTGCTGTGTGGATTTTGCTGCTGACTTTTACAGGTAAGCTCAATGGAAAAGATGAAGCAACATTCTGCTGAGCTCACATTATGTAGAAAAGTCAACATTCACCAAAAAATGAGACTTGTTTTCACAGCTAGGTCAACAACTTGTTTGCTTACAATTTAGAAGCTCTAAGAACAACTCTTATAGTTATATTCCAAACATTTTACTTTGTTTTTATTAAATTACAATGAAAAACAATTAAAACTTGATCAAATGCTAATTTAAATCCAAAAAAATGGATTAAGGTATACAAGCTTACACATCTTAAATGGGAGTTAAATTTGATTTAACCGAGTTGCCAGAAGGAAGAATTAGAATATTTATGTTGAAATATTTATATTGCAGTCTACAATCAATATTTTAATATTACAAGGGAAAATAATATGGTAAGCTTATTGAAATGTAAACAAAATATCAGTAATTGCAGCTAATTCTATCACATTTTGACTAACTTTGAAAAGTTGTTTCTGATTTATTTAATTTTTTCAAAAATTTAGAGCAGAGGGCAAAATCCTAAAAGGTTTATATTTTAAAAACATTATTCAAAGAGATTTCGGGTCATTTTTCTGAGCATTTATTTTGGGTCATTTGTTATGAATTGTTCATGTAAATGGCGGCTTCTATGCTCAGATGATGGAGCATACATGATGAGATAGATAGCCATACATTATTTTCATATAAAAGCAGTGATATTTATTTCCTTATTCGAGGAAATGAATCAACCTGTGTGTGTGTGTGTGTGTAATGTAAAGTAAGCAACTTATACATTTTTGAAAAGCTGTTATCTGACTGCACAAAGTTTTTTTTACTAAATTTAAACAAAATAGCATGATTAGTGGTTAATTATCTGTTTAATTGGCATCACAATTACAAAATAGTCAAAAAGACAAAAAGGACTGAAGAAACGTTAATTTGAAATAAATTAAACTAATCAGCTCAATAAAAAAAGAAATAAACTTGAAGAATGAAGCACGTAAACGGTTAAAATTGAAAAATATCAAATGCCAAAATAAAATGAGTAAAAAATAATGGTAGAATATACTACTACCTATCAAATACAATGACGAAAGCAAAACAATGGAAATTATAAAGGAAACAAATGATGTCATGTCAATTTTACAGTGTTAGTCAGCCACCTTTTTACGAGTCTTGGATGATTCCAGCAACATTCTCTTTGTTGTTGGTTCACATTTTACACTATTTATGCTAGAAGATAATGTGCATGATCATTAACAGCATTGTGTGTCTTGCCCAGACAGGTTTTTCAGGATTTGCAGTTAGGACATGTTGGATGTGGTGTTTTTTTTTGTTAACTACATACCTTATACATTGGTTACATAAGATGTTGAAATGTCAAAAATGAATTAAATCAAAATTAGTTTTAATGTCCCTGTTTCTATTCAGCAATGAGTGTAATTGCATGTTCTCTTTTTTTCCTTTCTTTCTTAGGTTCCCTTTCCCAGTCTGGTAAGTTACTCGCCCTCATGCTCTGAATACACTCACACATTTAGTGTGTGTAAGTCCATTTCTTGTTGGAAATAAAAAAAAAAAGTGATTGTGTAGCCTAAGCTACCTGCATGAGTTTCTAGGGCATGCTTTGGTTTCCCAGATGGTTGCAAAGGTGTTTCCAGGTGCTGAGTTGTAAGATGTACCTAGATGGCTGTTATGCTCTGTGACATGGTTGTTTAGATGTAACTGGACAGTTGCTGTGGTCTCCCTGATGGTTTTGATGGTGTTTATTATGGTATCCACATAGTAGCATGAATGGTGGTGAGGGCATAACATTTTGTGTCTGATCCACTCGTACCAGTGCAACACAGTAACACGATGCCACCACATCGTGGCTGATTCCTGTATTTCAATCTTGAACAAACGGGCTCAACAGTTAAAACTGAGAAGGGTGCATGGTCGAAATGATGGTTTCCCTTGCCTAGTTTTAACCTAATCTAAAAGTATCACGTCTTTCAATAACTGGCAATTAATTATTTTCTAACTTTGTGCTTTCCATTCTTTTTAAAAATTAGTGACACTAGGGCTGAGTGGCTCAGCAGGCTAAGACGCTGACACTATGACCAGAGGATTACAAGTTCAAATCCCGGTCATGCTGTTTGCCATCAACAGAAAGCAAAAATTAGCAGTGCTCTCTCTGGGCAGGTAGATGGCGCTCTCTCCCCATCACTCTCACATTGCCATGTCCGCTGGCTCAGGCGTTAACTGATTGGTCCATTCGGAGCTGGGAATCCTGTGCTTTCCTCCGAGCGTGTTGGCTCCCCAGTGACTATCAAACGGTAGTTTGAAAAGAGGTGGTGGCTGTATCGCACGCAGTGGAGGAGGCTTGTGCTAGTGTTCACCCTCCTGGATTCAGGAACCTTGCATAGTGATTTGGGAGAGACCCCTAGTGGATGGGATGGGTTAATTGGCTACTACCACATTGGAAAGGAGAGAAAATTGGCAAAAAAAAAAAAATAGTGACACTATTTTGGCACTATAGTTTATTTTGTTGATGACTGAAGAGTTCTGTATGGATTACAGATTATGTAAAAAATAGTCGGGTCAGTTAAGCTGTAGAGCGTAGACTTTTCTGTGCTGTATCCAGAATGTTTGGCATTAAAGACAAGGGGAGTTTTAAGTTATAGCCAGATTATCAGTTTGGTATTGAGTGTCATTATAATGCATTTGGTGTCAGTATTGAAATCAATGTAAAACCCCAATGTAAAAAACAGTAATGGATCAAAGAAAAATGTGAGTTATCTGCTTAGTCTTCAGTTAATGGTCTTTTCCCAGCATGCTATATTGGTTTCTATTAAATGTTCAGTGTGACCTAATGGTCATGACTAAGGCTGATTGGTGTATTTCAGGATCCACAGTTTAAATGATGCAGTTTATCTCTTCTAATCCACATGAGCTCAAAGCTAATCTAAACAACGTACTAGAAGTATCAACATTCCTCAATGCTTTCATTTGCCAATCAATTCTATACTCCTTCACTATTTTCAATACTTGCCAACAGAGTGCAGTAAAATATGTTTGCAAAAAATGATTGAAGAGAATAAATATTGTATTCATTCATTATCACACCCGCTTAATCCTTATCAGGGTCACGGTTAGTCCCCTACCCCCTCACTGGGCACAGGGCAGGGCATTACACTATTCAACCAAGCCCAGGACAGGGCGCCAGTCCATCGCTGGGTGTACACATATGCGCGCACACACCCCGGAGGAAACCCACGCAGACACGGGGAGAACATGGAAACTCTGCTCAGATGTGGACTCGAACCCAAGACCTCAGCGCTGAGAGGCGAACGTGCTAACCACTAAGCCACCGTGCCGCCCATAAATATTTTAGTTTAACTAAAATTTAGAAATGCGTTCTGTCAAACATTTGGTGGTAAAGCCAGTAATGAGTTGTTTATAGCTGGAGTATCGGTTTGGTATTGAGCATCATGATGCTACACTTGGTATCGGTATTGAAATCAAAATTCTGGTGTCGTGACCCCACTCCACTTTGTTTAAAGGCTTTAAAAGTACAAATATAAGTAATGACAAACATTTCATGGACTCTTGTCAGCATTCTGTATTGTCTTCTGTGAAATAATGTCCGATATGGCCTAATGCTCATGACTATATGGGAGCGGTGAGAAAAATGACTGTGAAAATGGAAGGAACCTTCAGCCCACATTCTCGTTTTCCTTGTTCATCAATTTTGGTCTGATGTGAGAGAGTGTGAGTCTGTTCTTGTTGCATAGTGGTAGTGTTTGAACTTCCCACTGGTTAAAAACCTTAACAGCACTGGAAGACTGAAGGTGCCCTGAAGACAAAAATTGGACATCTTAATGGAGAATTTGACTCCATACACTCTACCATTTCTGTAAGTCCTACTGCTAAGATGTTTCAATGTCCTCTTTTTTTCTATCAGCATGTGGTTACGCTCCCTACAATACCAAGATAGTAGGTGGTGAAAACGCTGCTGGTGGCGCATGGCCTTGGCAAGTCAGCATCCAGTACAATGGACAACATTTCTGTGGTGGAAGCCTCATCAGTAGTAGTTGGGTCCTGTCAGCTGCTCACTGTTTCCAAAAGTATGAAACATTTTTCACTCCTTTATGTAACACTCCAGTCTTGGTTTGCTTAAAGTAATGATTCCTTAATTCCATCCTCTTCTCAGTTCCCAAATGAATTCTGCACTCACACTGTATCTGGGAATGTCGAGCCTGCAGACATTTAGCGCCAACAGCCAAATTGTTTACGTGGCTCAAGTCATCGTCCACCCGAGCTATAACTCCAACACCCACGACAATGACCTCGCACTTCTTCAGCTTTCTTCCATCGTCAACTTCACCGACTACATTCAGCCAGTGTGCCTGGCGGCAGCCAACAGCTCTCTGCCTGCTGGTACTCTTGTCTGGGTCACTGGATGGGGGGATATTTCATCTGGAGGTAAGTGCTTTGCAACCACTAGACTACATCATTCAGGTCAATTTTATAGGTGAAGAGAAAAAAAGACATTAATGTGTTTTGGGCTTTTTCTCTTTGTCAGTTCATCAAATCTTTGCACAGTGTAATTTGATTAAAAAAAAATGAAACGGGGGCAGGGTGAACATGCTTTTAAGGTTTTCCAATG
The DNA here is from genome assembly GCA_036984385.1 of Crenuchus spilurus. NCBI lineage: Eukaryota > Metazoa > Chordata > Actinopteri > Characiformes > Crenuchidae > Crenuchus > Crenuchus spilurus. Next base: position 50,178 of record BRDA01005342.1, on the reverse strand, counting down.
GCACCTAGTTTGGTAGTTTGAAGATAATGACCCAAAACATCAGTCCAAGCTCTGCCAGAACTACCTCAGGAAACAACAAGATGGTCAGCTTGAAAACATGGAGTGGAGCACAGTCTCCAGACTTAAACCCCATCCAGCTGATTTGGGATGAAGTGAAAAGCAAAGCAAACCTACAAGTGCCAACATTTATGTGATGTTCTGCAGCAGATTTGTGAAGAACTGTCTGAAGAATGTTTGATGTCTGTTGTAGAAAGAATGTCACGAGTGTGTTCAGCTGTTATATCTGACAAAGGTGCTGCTTTGTGTTCAAAGTTTAGACACATTTTGGTCTGTAAAGTAATTCCTTTTTTTTTTTTTTTTTATTTAACTCCTATGTTTTCATTTTAAAGAGCAATGAGACAGTAAACTGTATTCTTTGCAATAAGTACCTGAAAAATTGGGGTGTTCTAAAACTTTCAATTTCAAACCTTTCTTTGTTTTAATGTTGAAGAATAGAAATTTACTTAAACTCCAAAGGACAGGGGTTGGACAATGAAACTGAAACCTGTCATGTTAGTGTGGGAGGTTTCATGGCTAAATTGGACCAGTCTGGTGGCCAATCTTCATTAATGTCACATTGCACCAGTAAGAGCAGAGTGTGAAGGTTCAGTTAGCAGGTAAGAGCACAGTTATACAGTATATTGCAGGGGTGGCCAACTCCGGTCCTGGAGAGCCGGTGTCCAACACAGTTTGGTGATCTTTGTGCTCTGACACTACAATTAAACCTGCTAATTGCCTGCTGAGTTGAATCAGGTGTGTTTGATCAGGGAGATCACCAAACTGTGCAGGAATGCGGCTCTCCAGGACTGGAGTTGGCCACCCCTGGTATATTACAATGCACACAACATTATGGTGACATACCAGAGTTCAAAAGAGGACAAATTGTTGGTGCGCGTCTTGCTGGCACATCTGTAACCAAGACAGCAAGTCTTTGTGATGTATCAAGAGCCACAGTATCCAGGGTAATGTCAGCATACCACCAAGAAGGATGAACCACATCCAACAGGATTAACTGTAGACGCAAGAGGAAACTGTCTGAAAGGGATGTTCTGGTGCTGACCACTGTGTAGGACTTGTATATGTCATTCCCAAGATGAACTGATGCTGTATTGGCTGCAAAAGGAGGCCCTACACCTACTAATAAATTATTGTGGTCTAAAACCAGCTGTTTCACTTTCATTGTCCAACCCCTGTAAGTATTCTAAGAATTTGAGATTCTGATTTCACGAGCTAACGCCAGAAGGACGAAATATCCAAAAGGAAATTGCTGTCTATGAGAAACTACTGAGACATTAAGGCAATGAGATCAGTTGGAGGAAAACAAATGATACTTTAGCTTGAGTCGCCTGCTGCTCAGGTATATCTCCTCAGTAAAAAAAAATCGGGGTCCATATGTTTTAGTACACATCTTGGGTGTCGTTGTGCTCATGTTTACAAAAAATAATATGCATGTTTACAAGAATCTCAACGTGAACTCGTTCTCCGTGAGTTTTGTTTTTCACAGTTTTGATGCTGTGAAAGCTGACACTTATGTGTCAGTAGTATCTTGTCTCATTTTTGTCTCATGAGGCATTTTAGAAGAATCTCCAGTAAGTCTCATGAGCCATCAAAGGGCAACATTTTGGCAGTAAACGTTTCCTTTGACTAAGCCATACTGATCAACAGTAAAATCAAAAAGACTTGATGTCACATTAGTGTAATGACTATAAAATGATTTTTTTACTTCAACCATGAACACAAATTAACTCAATTTTCTCCTTTTTTGATGTACCTCATTGTTGATGGGGGGGACGACGACTTTGAAATAGAAATGTTAACAGAATACCACCACACTAAATCTGTCATCCTTGGGTCTCCACAGTGAGCTTGCCGAACCCTCAGACTCTACAGGAGGTGGAGGTGCCGATTGTCAGCAATGCGGACTGCAACACTGATTATGGAGGCATTACAAACAATATGCTGTGTGCTGGCTTGGCTCAAGGTGGAAAGGACTCATGCCAGGTAAGAAATCGGCCACCTGCGATTTTGGATGATGTAATACGATCCGTCGCTGTCGTAAACAAAACCTTGTAGCTGTCCGGAAACGGTACTTTGAGAAACAAAAAAACTTTAGAATTTGAAACGGCCATATCATGGGAAAGTGATTTGTAAATGCTACCCAAAACTCGTATGTCAATATTGACACATAACATTAAAACCACCTCCTTGTATCTACAGTACACACACACAAATATAATAATTTGATATATAAACTTTTCATTTTACATCACAGACATTTACAGTGCTCAATCCATTTTACAGCATATTTCTCAATTAAAGAAAATACATTTGTTTTTTCAACATTACCAAAACAGCTCATGCAAAAGTTTGCAGCTCAATTACAGACTGTAGTCCATCTGTTTCAGTGTACTTTAATCTCCTTTCACCTGTTCTTCAATGGTCAAGACTATTATTTGGGTGGTGGATCATTCTGAGCACTGACGTGATGGTTGCGAGTGTTGTGTCTGATCCACTCGTACCAGCACAGCACAGCAGAGCAGAGATTTTAAGCACCGCTGGCTCACCCATTACCTTGTTGGTCCACCTTTTAGATGTAAAGTCAGAGACAGCAGCTCATCTGTTGCTGCACAGTTTGTGTTGGTCCTCTAGTCCGTCACTGGTGCTCACAGGACTCCGTTGGCTGGATATTACACTATTTTCAGTCCAGCAGTGACACCGAGGTGCTTAAAAGTAGCTCTGCTGTGTCTGATCCACTCATACTAGCACAACACTCACCAATACACCACCACCACACCAGTGTCACTGCAGTGTTGAGAATGATCCACCAGCTTATAACTCTGTGGGGGTCCTGATCATTGAAGAATGAAAGGAGGATAACGGTGTACAGAGAAACAGATGGACTACAGTCTGTAATTGTAGAACTACAAACTGCACCTATGGAGGTGATAATGTTGACAGTGTACAGTATGTAATAAATAAATACACACACACAGGGGTTGGACAATGAAACTGAAACAGTTGGTTTTAGACCACAATAATTTATTAGTAGGTGTTGGGCCTCCTTTTGCAGCCAGTACAGGGTCAACTTGTCTTGGGAATGACATATACAAGTCCTGCACAGTGGTCAGAGGGATTTTAAGCCATTCTTCTTGCAGGATAGTGGTCAGGTCAATACGTGATGCTGGTGGAGGAAACCGTTTCCTGACTCGCTCCTCCAAAACACCCCAAAGTGGCTCAATAATATTTAGACACAAAGACTTGCTGTCTTGGTCACAGATGTGCCAGCAAGACGTGTTGTGTGCATTGTAATATACTATATAACTGTGCTCTTACCTGCTAACTGAACCTTCACACTCTGCTCTTACTGGTGCAATGTGACATTAATGAAGATTGGCCACCAGACTGGTCCAATTTAGCCATGAAACCTCCCACACTAACATGACAGCTGTTTCAGTCTCATTGTCTAACGTGTGTGTGTGTGTGTGTGTATATATGTGTGTGTGTATATATATATATATATATATATATATATGTATGTATGTATGTATGTATGTATGTGTTGATAATTTGAGCTCTTTGGACCTGTATGTTAAATGAATTGGACCTAAAGGACAAAACGCTTTGTGATCTGTAGTTAAATATTTGAACAATTCTGAGATGAGTGATGGTTGTGGGATTCAGTCACTTGATCTTGAATGGCCTCCTTCAACCAAATAAAGTTATGTTGAATTGCCAGACTTAAACTCAGGATGTGGTCACACTGGAGGATGTGGTTCACAGCCACAAAATGTATTGTTCCTATACAGTATATAGACAATCAATTTACTAAAATAGTCACATGTAAAAATAATGCCTGATTTATATGCTTTTCATATCAGTCATACCAAATGACGCAGATTTGAAATTGCACTCGAGCTTAAAGCCAAAATCTAATTCTTTGTAAAACTTTTTAATAATTTACTTGTTTTTAAAAAATTAATGCTATTTGGATCAAAAACCTACATATACAGCCTAGAGCTTACAACTCGCCAATTTACACTGATTTTATAAGGAATGTTTAAGCCTGAACTGTGTTAAGAGCTGCCAATCAGCAGAGGTCATTTGCATGTATCTAAAAGGCACTACTACAAAAATGCCATCATCCTCATAAAGTAAATAGACACATAATGTTGAATTGTGATTGTTACAGCACATGAAACCAGACAAATGTCCTTTTCTGTATGAGCTCTAAAGTATTTTGATGTAAAAAAAAAAAAAGAAAAAATACTGTGGAGGGAGTTAATTGGTGTTAAATTAAAAAAGTAGACTTTCATATTTTTATTACATAAAGTGACATTTCAAGCCTTTTTGACTGAATGTTGATGCTGTTTTGAAGAGTAATTTACTCAAACTTAAAATTAAAATATTCTAATAATTATTTAATTATTTTTATTTTTATATATTATTTTTAATAATAATTAGAGATGGTTTCTGATTTTCATGAGCAATAAGCCAAACTGATCAACATTAAAAACCAAAAAGACGTAATCACTTTGTGTATGAAATTATGAACAATAACTTTTTCAGGATGCTCATTTTTGGACATAATCTAGTACTCCAAACATCTGTGGACCATTTCAGCAGATCCTTCCATCATTTAAAAACAGTGGAAGGTTTTAATGAGGCACGGTGATTAATGCTAGAAAGGCAAGTGCATGAAATGGCTCATTTAAATACACGTGTTGTCCATGCAGGGTGACTCTGGAGGTCCACTGGTCATCAAGGAGAGCATTGGCTGGACTCAAGCTGGCATTGTAAGCTTTGGTCAGGGATGTGCCCAGCCTAATTTCCCTGGTGTGTACACCAGGATCTCGCAGTATGAAGACTGGATTGATAGCGAGATAAACAGCAACCTACCTGTATATATTAAAATCTCTGCCAACCGTGGCTCCATGCTCTTCTCCCCATCTCTGTCCCTTTTTCTCTCAACCATACACTTCCTCTTTTTCCTCTATTTACTCTGCTGAAAATGTTTGTGACCCACACAAACATTAACAATGCGTAAAGCTGTTATTAGCCTTTTTTTATTTAAAGGACTCAATGTTGATGTATAATGATTGTATTTTGACAAAGCTCCGAGCTTGACTTGTGCAATTCTGTTTTTACTTTTTTCTAAATTAGTTTAATTATAAAAGTGATTTAAATAAAGAATAAACATGAAACAGTCCCTCAGTAGCACACTCATTTCATCAGCAGTATAAAGACTTTCTATCCAAGTTGGAGCTACTGATCCGGTAAGGATTTTGAGAATTCTGCACTATGTAAGATCTACGCAAAGTGGAAAATATATAGGTAAACATGCAAGCTTTGGATAAACTAGTTGATTGCAATTGGCTGATTTTCTGCATAATGCCAGTCCTTAACCCTTTCAGACCCTGCGTCCATTGCAGTGGACATCACGTTTTCTTCCTTTTTTTGTTTTGTTGCACAAAAGACCAATCGAGATCTGTTGTCCGTCAGAACAGACATTTGCCAACCAATCAAATAACGGCTTAGCCCCGCTCACTGCTTTGGGAACAAAAAAGCACATTGAAGTTACAATGGCAGCACTCCAGACAAGGAGGAAGAGTAAGGGTACATTTTAACTAATTTTTATCTAATTTAGAATACTTTTTTTCTTCATGTTATGAGTTAATTTTACTCTTAAGGGATGGAGTATCAGTTGTAAAATCAGAAAGTTAAACAGGATTTTTTTTTTTTTTATCTTGTCCATTGCAGTGGACAGTGGGTCTTAATGGCATGTTTGTTTTTAGTGCTGCTGTTAAAGCTATACTATGCAATTGCAGTGTATACAGACAAATAATCTGTTAAATACAGTGTAAAAATATTTAAAATATTTCTTCTACAGAGTACACAGCACTTGAAGTGCTTCAGTTAATTGACACCAGAAACATCAGAAATTGAAAACTTTATTAGTGATGATGATTAAGATGCAGAGAGTGCAAGACTCTCAAGAGTAGGTGAGCATAGCGATCTCTTAAATATTGTTACTCCAATACTCCCATTGTTGTCCACAAAAATATGAACCTATAGCTATTTTTGCAAATATTTGTAGTATATATATTGGTATATATATATATGAAATACTATTTTTATAAATGCAACCATAATTTTGACTAATTTCTCGTTTCATGTTATATACTATTTTTCATAATGAGAAATGTTCTCAAAACTCTGATAGCAGTTTGTTCTTGCCTAGCAATTTCAGTTTATGGACCAGGTTTATGATCATAAAGGATATACAAACCATAAAACTATTCAGATTATATAGCATTGCTTTACAACTTAAGACCTACCGTCCACTGCAGTGGACATCTTAAAAAAATGACAATACATGTCTTATATTTGATTTTTTTTTACTGAGTCTTGTTTTGGAGTTCATTACAGACAGAAAACTGCATTCATATATTTTTTTCATTACTGGAACATAATTCGGGTCTGAAAGGGTTAAGTTTTGGGGATTTAGAGACTTCTCTAGTGAGTGTGTGTACTTGCACCAAGCATGTGGAAGAGCACTTTTAAAATGTGTTTTGGTGTGATCTCCTTTCAGAAATGATTTGATCTGAACAAATTCAGCTCCAGTTATATGTATACAGTTGTATTTACAAAATGAAAGGACTTGATGGTGCTATCTTGCCACCTTACAGGGGTCCCCGCAGTGTTGGATAAATTAGCCATGATGTTCGGCTGGCATATACCATAGTGTGTTGGTGACCACAGTAAGCTTCCATGTAGAGCAGAGTCCTAAAAGTAGATGAAGAGAACCCAGTTAAACAAATGAGACTTTGATCATTTTCCTCAATAAATAAATGACAAATTATATTTTACTCATTTGTTTAACTGGGTTCTCCATCAACTTTTAGGACTTGTGTGAAAATCTGATATTTTAGGTCATGTTTATGCAGAAATATAGAACATTTTTAAAGGGCTTGCAACCTTTCAAGAACCACTGTAAATTTGAGACGCAGTTTATCCAGACTTTCTGCATCCTCACTGCATCCACATCTAAACAAGCCTGAGGCATTTTGGTAAGAAGTCCTCTGCACTGATCAAGATCAAATTGAACTTTTTGGTCACAATGAGCAAAGGTATGTTTTATGTTTCAGGAAAAAAACACCTCCAACTGTTAAGCACTGTGGTAGGTCAATCATGTTTTACACTAGTGTTGTAGCCAGTGGCACAGGAAACATGTCGTCTACTCAATTACAAGGAAATTCTGGAAGAAAACGTATCTATAAAAAAAAAGCCAAGAAGAAAATTACAGGATAATACTTAACAGATCTCAGATTACATGAAGAGGTGCAAGCTGAAGATGCATGCAAGATCTCGCAGAAATAGAAGCCTTTTGGAAGGAAGAGTGGATGAAAATCATACAAACAAGAACTGAATGACCCTTAGTTGGCTAAAAAAATTGATAGCGATACATGTCAAGGGGGGTGGTACTAAGTACTGAGCCCAAAGGTTGCTTGAGGACCCCCTTTTTGTTTTAAACTGTATAGCACTTTTGCTTAAAATATAGAAATGCCATATTTAACTTTATGCTGTTTGGAAATCATCTTTTGTTTGGATATTCACAGTAAAAAAAATAACTGATCAATTGTGCCTTAACTTTAGCATCCCACTGTTTAAAAAAATCAGTACTTAGTGTGCTAATTGCTCAGCCTGCAAATCTCCTTTTCTCCATTGCTAAAGCCTCTATACAACACTAACAGTAGACAGAGTATAAAGGCATTTATACTAGTTTTGTCTGTTTATCAGGTTTTCTTAATGGCTACTAATAAGCATACCAACATGTCTTTACATTGTTATGCCTGCCTGTAGGAAAAGATTCATTTTTACTTTACCATTTTTCTCTTCACCCCTGATGTCCTGTACTGATAAATGAATGTGGGCCAGCGAGTGTTCGGACAAGGTTATCATATGGGAACAAAAACATTTTGTGGTCAGTGTGTTCAGGCATTAATTGATACTGTATTACTTAAAGGAACATTATGGTAGTAAGGATGGGGTGTTTTTACCAAAACTCAATTCTGTCCTAAAGCAGAAGCAATAAAGGCATGTTTGCTACAGTCATTTTACAGTTCTAGCCTTTGGATTACCCAGCTGTGAAAACCTGCTCCATGCAAAATCAAACGCATGACAAATCAGTTTTTACTGCTCACATAACCTATAATACTATCAATAAAGAATATGCAAATACAGTTGCATCTATTGCTAATTACACTAATATTACTTAATTACACATTTCTTCTGTTCTTGTTCTCATGCTGTGTAATCAAATGATTGGTCACACACATCTATATCGATATAGATAGATAGATATATAGATATAGATATAAATACATTACACAAATAGATGTTTAATTGTAAGTTCTCACATTTAATTTAAGAATCAGAGCACATACAAATGTAATTCAAAAATGTGCAATAAAATGGAAGTGAAAAGTACAAATAATTCTTTATTATAAGTAGAACAGAATATGTGTGTAAAATGGTTACATCTAAAAACAGAATGGTTGAAAGCACAGAGACAAATCAGTCTGACCAAACTACCCTATAAACACTTTGTACAAGGCCCTTTTCACCTAGTCACTGAGTGCATCGTCGCTGATGATACCCCGCAGGTTGCCCCAGTCTGTTGTTCTCTTGCGCCCCCTGTTGGCATGGTCGTCTTCACTGTCCGAGTCAGAGTTTACCGCACGTTTGTAGGCTGAAGGTGGGGGAGAACTGCCTTGACGAGGCCACAGTCCTGAAGCTCTGCGCTTGGGACGGCCTACAGAAAAAGAAAGTATAACAACAGAAGTAGCTTTTAATGTCAGTGAGTGAGTACTATAAGGATTAGTGACAGAATTTGAAACAGAAAATCAGGCAAATGATCTCTACTCTTCTCAAGTCAAATTTATTTATGTAGCACTTTTTACAACTGATGTCACAAAGCAACTTTATAGGGTTAGTAATAACAAAACACTAAAGCCCCAGTGAGCAAGCCAACGGCGACAGTGACAAGGGAAAAACTCCCTCAGAACTGGAGGAAGAAACCTTAGGTTTCAGGACCCATCCGCCTCTGGTCAACTAATAAGTTTTTGATAAATCACTTAATCCTATGATGCTGTTGGGAGTGTTCAGGTACTGATATGGTGACAGTAGTGAAACAGGAATGATGATGATATTATTATTATTATTATTATTATTATTATTATTATTATTAATAGTAGCAGCAGCCAGTAAAGTCCATATAAATTTGAATGTGGTCAGTAGTGTAGGGCATCTGGAGAAGGTTGCAGTAGTTGGTTGTTGGAAGATGGTCTAAGGTCAGACACTGAAGGGGAGTCATTTGAGATGCCCTTGCTATTAGATTTTTAATTATTTAACAATTCCTTTACAAAGTTATTTTTCTAACGCAATCATTTACATGGATATGTTAAAATACCTACTGCCTTTGGCCATGTCACAATGAAACAAGGACTTGGAATTGTTTATCCTTTTCAGGCTCTGCTAAAGGTGGTTGTCAGGATGCATGTGTATTCAATCCATGGGACGAGATATGTTGGAACCACCAGAGCTGAACAACAAGATGTTAACTGGACCCAGTGACATAGTAATACTGATAATTATATCCAGTGTTTTTTTCTGTTGATTTTAATACAGCAAATTAGGAGTATACATTATGATTAAGTGTGATTTACATATCTGCATAAAGGTATAGCCAAATCAGAATTAAGGTAGTAGAGGGGAAATCCAAGAGCAATCTCACCTCCTCACCTTACTTTTTGCTCTCCCTCGCTGATACTCAGTTCATGATTCAATTCATTTTGTTCAATTAAGTAACAGCATTAGATTGTGTAAATGGTAGAATCTACACTTTTCATGATGTGCACCGTCACATAAATGCATCACAAAAATCAAAAGCCTTTGATTAACATAATGAAGTATGCAAGTATTTAATATGGAGGTTGTTTGATTCAAGAAAGAAAATAAAGGCCTTACCCTGGCTTGTGATGATGTTGCCAACATCCAGCTCTGCTAGCTCCTGAGCCTCTTCTCGCTTCAGTCTGGCCTTTTTACACTTCTCTATGGTGGGTTGACCTGGGAATCAAAGTAAGAAGAAAATCAGCAACCAGCAATTGATAATGGTCCTGACATACTCATGAATTAAATACCCACACTGACAAATAACTGCATCCTCATTTTGCATCACATAACTCCATATTACCAACCTTGCACTCCTAGCTCTTCCAGTTCTTTTTTCAGAACAGCCACTTTGGCCTTCACAGATCTGCAGCCATCTAGTAGCTTTTTGTAGTTCCGTCGTACACCACAGAGGGCAATGTAGCGCTTCAACCTGGACACAGCTTTATTCTCCTCATCCTGCAGGTCACAAAGCAACAGGTACTAGAGTTTTGTTATGAGATATAAAACGAGCACTGGCAAGCAACTCAAACATTCAATCACTACTAATTCAATTACACTGAGTATCTTGCCTTTTGGCTTGATCAAATAATCACTAAATACACTTTTAATTATATTTCTGAATATTTCACAATACAATATTAGTTATCTTATGTACTTTGCCAAAGAAAACTTCACTAAAACATGAAACGGACCAGTTTTATACTGAATCACATACATTTTACTTCAGCAATCACGAGAGATTTATTTTGGCAAAGGCCTACACACCAGAAGGAGTTTAGATTAGCTTTAGACTGAATCTGCTCCGCCCCTTTAAGAACAAATTCAGTCTCCATTACAATGACCACAAATTAAGAATGTTGAAAATTCAGATTTTACCTTGTTAGAGTCTGTTCACAACACACTGAAGCCCTAATAAAAATATATAATAATCACAATACTTTTTAAATGTATGTTTAAAATACTAGTTCTTCTGAAAATCTGAGTATTTTGAAAATGTTCATTTTTTCATAATTTCAATTTTAAAGGTAAACAGTCATATATATTCAATACACAAAGTGACATTTCAAGCCTTTTTGCTTTAATGTTGATAATTATGGCTAACAAAATCATGAAAATCAGAAATGCAGGATATTTAATTTTGAGTTTGACAATTATTATTGAAATACTGTCAGCATTACAACAAAAAGGCTTGAAATGTGTCGCTGTGCAGTATGGGTAATAAATATAAAATGTATCGTTTTACCTTTTTTGGTTAACTGTGGGTTTCTAAATTGAATTCAAGTTGTTACTGTTTGTATTTAAGGCTTTACATGGTACAGCTCCTAGTTATATATCTGACATGCACTGCTTTTATTCCTCTTCTCTGTCACTACGTTCCTGAAATCAGCTGCTTTTAGCCGTTCCACAATCCCGGCTGAAGTTTAAGGGGGATGGGGCATTCTCAGTTGCTGCACCTAAACTCGGGAACAGCCTTCCATTTTACATGACGTCCTCTCCTTCATTAGACATTTTTAAAACAAACTTGAAAACGTATTTATTTGCTTTGGCATTTGAAACCTTTTAGAGATTTTTGTGCAATTTGTTTGATTTGAATTATTATAAGGACTCTGCCTTTTAATCTGGCTATTTTATTGTGCGCCACTTTGGTCAACACTTCCTGTCTTTTAGCATATTTACAAGTTGTCTCGTCTTTCTGGGTTGTATGGTAATTTGTGAAATACTGTGACACTGCGATTTTCTGAGACGGTTATCATAGGGTGAAAATCTCATACGGTTGCATCCCTAGTGCCTAGTTTAATTCTGAATACCATGTTTATTCAACAGTTTTGCATATTGCATGGTAAAAAAAATTACCGAGCTACAACGTTTTGTGCCAAATCTGCCATAATGCCCATCCCCAGTATTTAGGCTTTTATACAGATATTTAAAACATCAGATATTTTTAGACATCTCACCTTTCCTCCTTTGGCTTTGCCATCACTTTCTTTCTTGTTATTTTTCTTTGGTGCACTCTTCTTCTTTTCTTCCTGTTTAGCTTTCTTCCTTCCTTCATCTTCATCCTCATCAAGTGAGGGCAAGGATGAAGAGTCAGATTCCTCAGTTATATCTTTCTGTTCATCCCTCGTTTTCACTACTTCTTTACCTACAGATAAATAACAGGATTAAAAAAAGATGGCAATACTTGGTAATACCAGCCTACAGATTTCAGGACTGAGAGACAGCAGGCTTACCTGTTTCTTTAGATAGATTTGCAGTGTCTTTCCTTTTGTTTGTTTCTTCATCACTGCCTCCATCATCGCTGTCGCTGTCTGAGTCACTTTGTTCCTTCTTTTCAGACTTTTTCAACTCTTTCTTCTCCTTTTTCATTTCTTCGACATCTTCATCACTCTCAGAACTACTGCCAAAGACTTCCTTTTGTACTCTTCTCACGGCTTCGCTTTCTAGTGACTTCAGCGCTTTTGTTGGCTCTTTTCTTTTGCCCTTTTGAGCGACAACTTTACCTTTCTTTGTCTCAGGTGCCTGCTTTCTCTGTACTTTCTTTTTCTGCCCAGTTTCCTCCCTGCTGCCTGAGCTCACCTTTTTCTTTTGGCCTGCAGCCTTCGCTTGCTGCTGGTTTTCATACTCATCTTCTGACTCATTAGTTTCCTCTTCCTCGCTCTGCGACATGTTGCCTCTCTTCCTTTCTTTATTGGTTTTCTCCTCTCCCTCACTTTCTGAATTATTCGAGCTGACACTCTCCTCTTCCTCACTCTGCGACATGTTGCCTCTCTTCCTTTTTTTATTGGTTTTCTCCTCTCCCTCACTTTCTGAGCTCAATATTTCCTTCTTATTTGCCCTCCCTTTTTGCTGTTCTTTCTTCTTCCTCATCTCTTGTTGCTGGTTTTCGTCCTCATCTTCTGAATCACTAGATTCCTCTTCCTCACTCTCCAACATCTTGCCTCTCTTCCTTTCTTTATTAGTTTTGTCCTCTCCCTCACTTTCTGAGCTCAATATTTCCTTTTCTTTAACCCTCCCTTTTTGCTGTTCTTTCTTTTTCTTCATCTCCACCATTCCATTCTCTTCATCATCCCCTTCTTTCAGTTGTTCCTCATTGGCTGCTTTCTCAATTCCAGAATCTGGTGAATCTGATACAGAGACAATGCGTTTACAGACATTTCTGAAGATGAAGTGGAAATTCTGAGATGTATTTTAAAGAAGGATGCACAATATTAAGACTAAGATGAGAAGCAGGTTAGAAAAATCGTTAATGTGGCTACATTTTTTTTTTTATTAATGTTTTCATTTTAGAAAACCACTGACATTGCTTCAGTTCAGAGCATTTTGTTCAGTACTACAGTAAATTTTAAAAATGCAGTAGAGTGTCTGACAGCTTTTTCTGTCAATCCACTTCATCTTACAGAATAAAACTTAAGGCATTAATTACTTGAAAGATGCTTAACAGGTTTTTTTAAATGCTGTAAACACAAAGTTTGTAAGCAATTGTGTTATTTTAATATGCTTTACAATGAAGGAAACAGTTGTACTTAAAAGATGTTATTTTCATCATTTCACTGCCTGCCCCAAATCTGATTCACTCTCCACAAGAACAGAGAAGCAGCCAGTCTGACTCTACGAGTGAGAGGCAGCAGTGGTCGATCAAGCTTCAATGTGAATGAAGAGAGT
>BRDA01005342.1:25028-36515 GCA_036984385.1 Crenuchus spilurus | reverse complement strand
CCTCACTCTCCAACATCTTGCCTCTCTTCCTTTCTTTATTAGTTTTGTCCTCTCCCTCACTTTCTGAGCTCAATATTTCCTTTTCTTTAACCCTCCCTTTTTGCTGTTCTTTCTTTTTCTTCATCTCCACCATTCCATTCTCTTCATCATCCCCTTCTTTCAGTTGTTCCTCATTGGCTGCTTTCTCAATTCCAGAATCTGGTGAATCTGATACAGAGACAATGCGTTTACAGACATTTCTGAAGATGAAGTGGAAATTCTGAGATGTATTTTAAAGAAGGATGCACAATATTAAGACTAAGATGAGAAGCAGGTTAGAAAAATCATTAATGTGGCTACATTTTTTTGAAATTAATGTTTTCATTTTAGAAAACCACTGACATTGCTTCAGTTCAGAGCATTTTGTTCAGTACTACAGTAAATTTTAAAAATGCAGTAGAGTGTCCGACAGCTTTTTCTGTCAATCCACTTCATCTTACAGAATAAAACTTAAGGCATTAATTACTTGAAAGATGCTTAACAGGTTTTTTTAAATGCTGTAAACACAAAGTTTGTAAGCAATTGTGTTATTTTAATATGCTTTACAATGAAGGAAACAGTTGTACTTAAAAGATGTTATTTTCATCATTTCACTGCCTGCCCCAAATCTGATTCACTCTCCACAAGAACAGAGAAGCAGCCAGTCTGACTCTACGAGTGAGAGGCAGCAGTGGTCGATCAAGCTTCAATGTGAATGAAGAGAGGGAGTGCACATTAACAAGAACAAAGCAGTGAATTAGAGAAATAAAACGTTTTTAAATAAAACACCCCCACAACCTATAACTAGGGATCTATTGAAAAAAATAATGAAAAAATCAACACACTTGAGAATTTAATATTATCTTTTCTTGATACCATATTAATTCTTAAAAACATGGCATTTATTTTTAATAGTTTGAATGCAACGTTGTGTTGTTTTAACACCTAACTACTGGATAGTTTCAAACATTAGAGACTTATTCTGCAGCATAAACAAGTAGCATAATGCTTGGTAGGAGTAGCAAAAATTTGATTTAATTATTGCAATATACTGCATTTCATTTTACTTACAGTATCAAAATATAAGTGTTATCATAACACTTACTGTTTTGAACTCTACCCTCCCTCAAAATGAATGTAACCCTCTACATGAAAGCGCTACATTTCTTGTTCTTCTATATTCCATGATATCTGCATCAGCATCAACACATATGAACATGAAACATGTGACCAGAGCTGGACTGGGAACATAAATCCTGTGGAGTGAATGAGATATGTGATTCTCAGATATCTGCGAATCCTCGTTTTCATGTAGCACTTGACTCTCAAAAGAACGGTTACTTTTGTTTAATATGTTTGCAGCTAATTAAAAATAACATTAGTATGAGAGAGAGAAGAGAAATAGATACTAGAACTCAAAAACAGATACATAAACAAAAAGCTACTACAATCACCTGGGGGAGCTGACTCGAAACGAGATTTCTTTTTTCTGACCACGTCATCATTAGATTCTTCTGCCTCTTCATCATCCTCTCTCTTCCGTTTATTTTGCTTATGCAAATTATTTGCCTTCCTGGCTAAAGGTTCATCATCACTATCCTGAAAAGAAAGCAAAATGTTAAGACACTTTCTTCCAAAATATGCACTTGAAAAAGAAAGAAAGAAAAAGAACACTCACCTCTTCTTGCATGTTCAAAAGCTCCTCTTCTACAATTTGCTTCAGCAACTGTTTGTGTTCCACACTCAGTGATTCTCTGCCCACATGATCCAGGTAACGCTTCCGGAGTTTTCCAAGTGTTAATGTGCTGCACAGAGACATCATTTAAATATGAGGATTTTAGATTAGAGAGTCACTAAGAATCAAAAGTAGACACTTTACATTACTTACATTTTGGCAGTCACTTCTATACAACACTTCATACGTTCTCATACTTTTAAACTTCACCGATGTAGCACTGTAGTTTGATTTCAACTTGATTATGGATTATAGATTAGAAGGATTACATGACAAACATATAAGTTAAACTTTAAAAATGGTGTTCTATCAAATATGTTTTTGGCATTAAAGACATTCATTGTCATTGTGCAGAGTACAAGTACTGAGCAGTTTGCATCTAATCAGAAGATCAACATACAGTATTATTTACATATGAAGTGCAGGAAAGTGCTGAGGTTACTAATTGTAAAAATACTACACTTGTATCGAAGTCCAAACTCTTATAAGTCTGCATAAGCTTTCAAATATATGGCAACAGGTTACATATAAATCATATCGTACATGTTTACAGGGTAACTCCCAGTATACTGTATACACAATGCTTACACAAGTCACAGCAGTTTTAAAACTGCTAACATATGTAGCCAGCTAGCATTTTCCAACATAAAAAACACATCGAAATCATTTCCTAACGACACACTTTCACCAACATTCGCATACCTGAGATCTGAACAGCGATGTAGCTCTTTGGAAACGAACTGGCGTATTGCTATCTCCTCTGAAACCATGTCTACCTCTCATATATTTGTCGCCTCACATACAGAAAACACGGCGCGCGCCACTTCCAGGTTTGCCGCGCACTCTGGTTCGCGAGTACGTCAAGTGACGTAATCACGTATAAATGATTATTCATCTTAATATTATCAAATTTAAATATTCGGCGAGAACAGACAAACAAGGCACTTATTAGTAAAGAATGCAACACATACTTTCACCCGGAATGAAGAGGGGGCCTGTCTACAACAATTTAAATGAAACATTTCTAACAACTTAAAAGCTCTTTAAATGCTCTTATGGCTCGGTTTTATGGAGGACCAAAAATGACAAAAGTATATTTAAATAAATAGATATATAAATGAATAAATAAATGAATAAATAAATAAATGTGGGACCAAAAATGACAAAAGTATAAATAAATAAAAAAAAAATTCATGAAAAAGCATGCATACTAATAATGTTTTTACTTTATTTCTGTATTTCCACATGTCTACATTTATTTATTTATGTATTTCCACATGTCTACATTTATTTATTTATGTATTTCCACACGCCTACATTTACTTTTCTTCAAACCGTATGTTAATTGAGTGAGCATTCTAAAAATTATTCATTTACTTATTCATTCGTTTACCCATTTATTTATTTATTTATGCTTATGTCATTTTTGGTCCCGCATTTATTTATTTATTCATTCATTTGTTTATATATTTATTTATACTTTTGTCATTTTTGGTCCTCCTACATACGGTTTACAGAAAAGAGCTGCTCTAATGGTTCCCAAAACGGCTCCCTTTTTCACTGTTTAGCTTATCCATTAATGAAATAATGCCAATTCATGACATGTGGTGAGGTTTATGAGTGATGAGACAACCTACACTGACTTTTGTATGATAACTGAAAGTCTTGAGATCACCCACAACTGCACATCAGTGCACACAAATATGCCAACCACCAATAAACTTTGTGGTCTTCTGATGCTTTTTACACATGTCCCACACTCTCTTTTCATCTGCTGTTTGTATGGGTACATTTGTATGTAGAAATGTTAAAATAAATGTAGAAATAAAAAATATATAGTAATGCAAAAACAGCTCAAATATTCATGCATCAAAATGTAGAAATAGATTCCTGTCCTTTTTCATGTTAAAATGTATTTATTAATGTATTTGTCCATACAATTACATATATGTGTATTTATTTCTTTATTCATCCATTCATTTATTTATACTAATGTCATTTTTTGCTCCATATGCAGTTGTCTTTTTGCAGCTTCTCTTCCTCTCTTTGTGTGTGAGCGTGCAGTTTGCAACCTCTGCCCCTTCACCGCTCCTCCCCTTCCTTGTTAGTGTGTGGACTCAGATACCACCATACATAACTGTAACTGGGTAACTGACCAATCCCGTGTGACTTAAACAGAGAGAAAGAAGGAAAACTGATCAGGGTCCCAGACACCAGCCAGCTCTGATTGTTTACTTCAAAGAGCCGACCCATCACTAGTAGTATCATTATTGCACAAGTCTTTTCATCTCTGTAATGCTGCTGGGCAGCTATTTCTTGCTATACAAGATTAGATTCCATTGAATGGGGATCTCCGAATCCGGAAGAGATATTCATGTTTAAAATGCATATTTAGAATCACTTGTATAATCTGATGAAAATTGTATAACTTAACTGTGCTCTTGTGATTAAATAACAGAAAAATATGATTTAATTAGTTATTCCGGCTACTGCACATGTGCCGTATGCTAAATCAAAGTTTGTCACAAAGACAGTTGTACATGGTACAACTAGCAGTGAAATGCATTCTCTAGAGCCGTTTCCATAGTTTGTGTTTTGTATGACAAAGCATATATTATTTTGCGCATGCATCAATGAAAACATGGAACATGGCTTTAGATGAAAGGGCTGAAAGGAGGTGTGATTTGGATAAAAAAAATAGCTGGCCCTTAACTTTTTGTGCGCAAACATTAATTGTACAGAGGGCGATTGTTATTTTCAATACATACATTAAATGAATACTTAAAAGTAAATTAAATATATTAAAACTAATAGTTATAACTCATAGTTATGAGAAAAAAACAATTGAATCCATTCATACACATCTGGTCCAACATGATGTAAATATCTTAACAGTCCTTTAATAATATTATTTAGTAATAGTTTCCAAAACTGAATGGCAAAAGGAATATTGTGGTGAAAATCAATTTTAAAATTATTGAGCAGAACATTAATAAAATCTATGTAGTATTTTTAGTGAATTTCTTTAACTTTGTTAGGTAGCATGTATTTACTTATATCTTACCACAACACATTCTTTGAAAGAGATGAAAAATCGTTTTTCCATTTGTAAAATGGATTGAGGAAGCAACGGATCCATCAGCTTGCCCTTACTACTTTCTACAAAATCAGCGGTATCAGTTTTAAGGGCTTTTTTGTCTATAACAAGTTTCAGTGACTTCCAGTCCAAACCTTGTAACATTTCTGGGCCCAGAAGCAGGCCTGATAAAATTGCCAGCACTCGTGTGTGTGTATATATATATATATATATATATATACACATATACATATATACATACATATATACATATACACACACACACACACACACACACACACACACACACACACACACACACACACACACACACACACAGATCACTACCATTAAA
The DNA here is from genome assembly GCA_036984385.1 of Crenuchus spilurus. Taxonomy (NCBI): domain Eukaryota; kingdom Metazoa; phylum Chordata; class Actinopteri; order Characiformes; family Crenuchidae; genus Crenuchus; species Crenuchus spilurus. The sequence goes on along the minus strand of BRDA01005342.1, from coordinate 31,331 downwards.
CATAATGGCAATTGTGGCAAAATAACTTAGATAATTTTAATACTTTTACTAATTCTAATTATGCTGTAATTAATACATTGTGTACACAATGCCATAGTGAGTGATGTTACAAACATTGGACTTGACCTCATCCTTCAACACCTGGATTGCTTGATTACACGTGTACGGTACTTTCCTTGAAGTAGTAGTTTGAATTCACATTTCTGCAGTAGGATACGAATGCAAAAACAAAAGACACACAGTAAAAAAGTCTCCATACTGTTTATTCACAGACAAACAATATCAAGACTTATGTTAATGAGGTTCGAAGACAGGATTGTGTAAAAAACAAAGTATTTTATTAGTGGATCTATAGATAAAACAGTGAATATTCCTGGACGGCATAATACCAGAGAGATTCAAGGTACCAGATACCTTAAAATGGTGTATAATCTCTGATAATACTGTTAAGAATCATATCTAAATTTAAGGGATTTTCCTTTGTAAGAATGTAAGTGTGAGCATTACACTGGTATTGTCTTGGTCAGTAAAAACAATGCTGTTAAAGCTCTAAGCTAGAAGTCTCCAACTTCAGTTCCAGAGAGTGCTGTCCAGCACAATCTGAAAACTCCCCTGTTGAAACATATCTAATAAATCTGGTAATTAACGAATTTAAATCAGGTGTATTTGAGCAGAGAAATCAGCAAACTGTGCTGGACAGTGTGTTCCCGGGACTGGAATGGGAGACCCCTGCTCTAAACAGTGGACAGTGTTAACATGCGACATTTATTACAAAGACTATTTACAGCAGTGAGACAGGTTAGCAGGTGAGCTGTTGGCCACTATATTCATTTTACCCGAGTCAATGTCTCCTTCTTTACGATCATAATCACACACAACAGAGCAAATGTAAATTTGGACATCCCCAAAAGTTAAGCACCTCTTATACTCCAACTGCTGCAAAAGATAATGACAGCCTTTTTATTATGAGCATCAACATTTGGAACCTTTTTTTAAGAATTCAATCTTATGTTGGTTTTATGGAGCTTTACATGGTTGTTTTTGGGAAAAAATGGCCACATCAGGGTAACATTTTGTCAATTTTGTACAACTCTGATGCCAAAAAACCTGGATGCCTCTACAAATGTTGTAATATCACTAAAATATGTAATATTTAAAAGAAAATTCAAATGTTTCCATATTTGTGTAGTTTTGCCTCGGCTTTGCCTGACTCGTATTGCCCCCTCACCCCTCTTTGTTTGGTTTAAAGCAGTGAATAAAACCCTGCATTTCTAACAAAGTGAAAGTAACCAGCTGGTCTGAATATGTGCATTACCAGACTGGGTGATAAGAGTGCAGAAGACAGTCCAAAATTTAGATTCAGCTCCTTAAGGGCATGTGCAGAAACAGACACCTCTCAATGTGAATCTGCACCAAATGTTTTTGAGGCTGGTCTAATGCTTTGTTCTTAATCCAATGATAACTTTACTATGGGTAGGTTAATGGGTAGATTCACATTAGGATGATTATTCACATTGTGATACTATGGGGGAAAAAAAAGACAGGTCCAGAATGGCATCCAGCCTAGTGAGAATACACATTGTACATCAGCCAACTACGGGGCGCTTCTAAGTACCTCTCTGCAAGCAGTCACTCAACACACATCTGCATACAATACATCACAGCTCACCATTATACATCAAAACATCCCCCACCTATACACACATCACAATAACTTATTTCAGGTGCACCCTTAAAAAAAGTGAAAATTTTTGGACAATAAATTAATATAATAAATAAAAACAAAGAAAACATAAAAGAGAATGACAGAATGGCATTCGTCTTCAAAAAAGAACAGACAAATAAAACAAAACCACACTGTGGCTCTTTTGGGATAATTTCTAAACTAGTCCGTACAAATCCCAACCCCACCCTCAGTGCAGTGTTAGCGTACCAAAATTTGACTCCCATTTCCACTCTTCCTTCCATTCATTTATTTAGTAAGCATGTTCCTCAATATTATATATATTTCCAGTTAGAGTACCTCAACCCTACCCCTCCAGTCTGTTCTTCCTGCCTCCGTCTCATTTTTAGTCCTTGTACACAGTCTGCTGTCCATGTCCCCGCTCATCATGCATAATGTGTCTCCGTACATGGATCCTCCTCACCCTTCGGTCTCCAACACCAGTCCCGTCCTCCTCTGACTGACCCACACCTGGAGATGAGACACCACCAGACTCCAACAAAGCCATGCCTCCATGGCCAGAGCTTCGGCCGTTCTCATAAATCAATATGTTCAGAGTTTCTTCAAAGATACGAGCTTCTGGAAACTCAACCTAGGAGTGAAATGTGAGTCATGGGTGAGAAAAAACAGTGGTTGTAAAAGAGCCAAAATATGAAAATAAAGGTACATATCACTTAAAGTAAAGAGTATACATGCGAGCAGATAGAATCCTCTGGCTTACTTTGGTCTGTTTTTTTTCTGTGGCATAGACAATGGAGGTACAGCAAACTTCTGCAATTTTACGTCCATCTCCATAAAACGACCAGCAGCAGATTTCGTCTCCAAGCACGTCTTTAATGAAAAGCACTCTGCCATTAAAGCGCAGTCCGAGCTTATCAAATAGTTCAATGTTCTTCAGCAAGTTGTCGTCTGAATTACTGCGAAAGTAGAGAAGGTTCCAGAAAATGTTTACACCAATGCAAGCACACATATTTAAACATGTTTATTAAACAAACGTTTCTGTGCCACCTTGTCATGCTACTGTGAGGTATTTCACAAAGCACCATTTCTCCATTTAGCCAGGTAACTTTAGAAAAGAACAACATTAGGACATTCCCAAGGACAATCCTCAATGTTAGACTTGAGTTACCTGCTTAACATAGAAATCCAGTTTTTTTTTTTTTTTTTTTAAATACCATCCTGGTCAAAAAGTTCAAATGATCTGACAATACCCCCCCCCATCTGAAATTGACTACAGTATGTATGACTTCATCAGTACAGTTCAGCAGTAATTATGAGGTGTTTGTATATGTGTTCAAAAGTACCTGGTATAGGAATACTTATTGTTCCCTCTGTTATTCTGCAATTTCACCACAGGCTAAAACAAATTAAAACAATATTTAGAAGTCAGTCCTCATAAACTCACACACACTATCACCGTCACCTTTAAAAGTCACTGCTTTACAGTACTTGATGACATGACGCATATATTGATGCAACAGTTTCTCTCACCTTCCTACAGGTGGCGATCATCTTCTGTTCCTCCTTGGCAGAGGTGATCATAGGAATACGGCAGCCTCCCTCGTAGACCTCACTCCGCTTCTACAAGGTGGAGGAGAAAAACATCCACACATTGACACAGACTACAGTATAGTGAACAAAGGGAACATCATCCATATCTATACCTAAAATGTTGATTTAGATAGCCTTGACATTTAGAAATAACTATCTAACTTTATGTTAGTATAATAAAGAACCAGTGTTTGGCTAACATGAACTGCTTACATTCTTGTTGAAGACAAAAGTCTACATATTTTGAATTTCAGAGACGTGAGACAAATGCTCTGAACACATAAGACAAACAAAAGGGGTCAAATCAACTGAACAAGGGTCATAAGTCAGACCCACATCCAAATGTTTACTGTAAATGGGATTAAGTTGAAGGAACTGCAATGTGACCTCCCATCTCTGAAATCTGTTGCATTTGGGACTCAAGTGTAAATTGTCCTTACAGTTCTACATTTTTTTTTATAAAATCAGTGTGTCTATCATCACAGAATGATGGTATATGTGTCTAAAATAAACATTTCAACATACATGTAGTTAGCCATTACAATGAATCATCAGCATCTCAATATACTGTTAATACAATGGCTGTTGAACTACTGTGTATTAATGTATGTGACCCAGCCAGGGAAAACCAGGCCAAAGTCACTGAACAACTTATTGAGGTATCGTGTCAATATCGTGTCACTCAAATTAGCGACAAAACGTAGCCACTCAGTATTATTGCTGTAAATGAAAGATAACAGTCTCAGATATATATCAGAGTACATATTTTGATCAAAAACAAAACATAAATTCATAAAAAAGTTTTTTTGTTTTTTTTTTTAGATTTTTTTGAAATATTGAGGAAAAAAAAATTGACCTGGTTTTCCCTGGCGGGGTCACATATTGCATATCTCTGTCAACAAAATTATGCAAGTAGTTCTGCACAATAAATCGAGCCATTTACAGTACCACATCAAAAAATTTGAATATTGCGGGAAAAAAAATCTTTGTTAATAAACTAATCATTTAATCTGTACTTTCCTTGTATATTGTGCAATCTCTAAATAATAGGAACAATGTCTATATATTACTCGTCCTTGAACAGTCTTTGTATACCAGACAGACAGACAGACACTTTATTGATCCCCGAGGGGAAATTCAAGAATACTATGAATGTTATTTACTGCAGATCATGTATTGTCTGTAAATTATACATACATTACCTGTAAATTGTACATAGCAAAACAAATTAAATAAACTAATTCCTTTTGTGTATCAAATATGCCTGGCCAATAACTCTGATTCTGAAAAGGGTAAACTATCATATTTTATATTCATTACATGAAGAGTGACATTTCAAGCCTTCTTTGTTTCACTGTTGATCACTATGGCTTATAGCTCATGAAAACCAGAAATCCAGAATCTCACATTATTAGAATATTTCAGAGTTTGTGCAAATTACTATGTTAACAGTATCAATATGCATGAAATGTCACTGTAATTAATATAAAATACAGTATATGACAGTTCACACTTTATTAAATTTATTAACTATTTGCCAAGTAGAATTATTTTTTATTTTAAATATAACCAAATGTAAAATAACCTTATGTTAATAACTCAAACTTGTGCTAAGCATAACAAAAAAATTGTCTATAAACTAAATGTTGATTACTAGTAGTCTTTGACTACTGAACTGTATAAGATGTTGAGATATGTACTGTATTATGCAGGCAGACAGGCTGACCTGTAGAGTCGAGAGGCAGTGCTGGACCAGACCCTGCAGTCTGTAGTACTGTGCTTCCTTCAACACTTCCTCCAGCTCCCTCTGGGTCTCAGGGAGTGGCACCGTTCCATCCCGCAGGAAGTTCAGTACCAGAGGGAAATGGCGTCCACATCTGTCAAGCACTACCCAGCCTGTGGAAACAGACAATACTCTGAACTTGTTTTAGAGATTTTTCTCTCCCATTGTAGCTCAGGATGGTTTTCACACTCATGCTGTGTTGGTATGTGAGGGTGTGAACTTGTGAAAACAGATTTTTTTTTGCATTTATCCCACTGCTAAATCAGGACTATAAAGTACTAATGAAACTCAGCAACACTGTTCTGTAGACATAGTAAGTAAGTATGTAAGTAAATTTTATTTTTTTATAGCACATTTAAAACCAAAGTGCTTTACAAGAATAAGCACAACTCCTCCAAACACAGACATCAATCATTCAGCCTCCACCTCTCAACAAATTAATAGCTGCTGAGTTATATCATAATATTAAGACCACCCCTGGTTTGCACTGAACTTTGCAGAAGACTTCACAAATGCCACGTTACAGAGTTTGTTGCACATATACAATGGGGGGAAAAAAAGTATTTGGTCAGCCACTGATTGTGCAAGTTCTCCTACTTACAAAGACGAGAGAGGTCTGTAATTTTCATCATAGGTACACTTCAACTATGAGAGACAAATGAGAAAAAAAATCCAGGAAATCACATTGTAGGATTTTTAAAGAATTTATTTGTAAATTACGGTGGAAAATAAGTATTTGGTCAATAAACGACCAGCGAGAATTCTGGCTTTTACAGACCTGTTAGTTCTTCTTTAAGAAGCCCTCCTATTCTGCACTAATTACCGGTACTTGTATTAATTGCACCTGTTTGAACTTATGTCTATAAAAGGCAACTGTCCACACTCTCAGTCAATCACACTCCAAAGCGCTTTCTAAAGACAACAGGGACAAACTTTTAGACCTGCACAAGGCTGGGATGGGCTACAGGACAATAGGCAAGCAGCTTGGTGAGAAGGCAACAACTACTTCACTCTAGAACGTACCTCGGGGTCTGTCAGTAGTACACAAAGAAGGTCAAAGATTATTAACACGGTTGTCAACAACGGAAGAGTGGTTCGACGAACGGATAACAGGACATCGGGTAGGGTCGGAACACGTCCAGATTTTCAAACAGGGACAACAGAAATCTTTCGCGAAACCTCACACTAACTGACTCTCACACCTGTCAACGGAAAATATCTGTATTCAAGTTTGTCCACGTTAATT
>BRDA01005342.1:11314-23703 GCA_036984385.1 Crenuchus spilurus | reverse complement strand
ATCATGCAGGGCATTCAAGGTCCCCCTGCTCATGCCAGCACATGTCCAGGCCCATTTCAAGTTCGCCAATGACCAGAGGAGGCATGAGAGAAGGTGATGTGGTCTGATGAGACCAAAATAGAGCTTTTTGGTACTCAAGTCCACTCGCCATGTTTGGAGGAAAAAGAATGCCGAGTTGCATCTCAAGAACACCATACCTACTGTTAAGCATGGGGGTGGAAACATCATGCTTTGGGGCTGTTTTTCTGTAAAGAAGACAGCACGACTGATCCGTGTTAAGGGAAGAATGAACGGGGCCATGTATCGTGAGATTATAAGCCAAAACCTCCTTCTATCTGTAAGAGCATTGAACATGAAACGTGGCTGGGCCTTCCAGCATGAAAATTATCCCAAATACACTGCTCAGGCAGTGAAGGAGTGACTCCATAAAGGTCCTGGAGTGGCCTAGACAATTTGTGGGGGGAGCTGAAAGTTTGTGTTGCACAGCAACAGCCCCAAAACATCACTGCTGTAGAGGAGATTTGCATGGAGGAATGAGCCAAAATACCAGCTACAGTGTGTGCAAACCTGGTGAAGACTTACAGGAAATGTTTAACCTCTGTCATTGCCATGTTAAAGTATTGAGTTGAACTTTTGTTATTGACCAAATACTTATTTTCCACCATAATTTACAAATAAATTCTTTAAAAATCCTACAATGTGATTTTCTGGATTTTTTTTCTCATTTGTCTATCATAGTTGAAGTGTACCTATGATGAAAATGATAGACCTTTCTCACCTTTCTAAGTAGGAGAACTTGCACAATCAGTGGCTGACCAAATACTTTTTCCCCCACTGTAAATAAGTGAGCACACCACTCAGTCATAACAGAGAGCAAAATGATCATCATGGGTAAAGTGCCAACTTGTTTTAGCACTGCCATAGTGAAGATGTACCATGAATGGATTGATTGCCTCCCAACAGTATAACAGTGGTACCCCACAGGCCACTGATGCAAAAGGGGAATAAAGGCTTGGCTGAGTGGTACAGAGCAATTAACAGACCTGTGAACCAATTAACCACTATAATGAACAATGGAGCAACAAAGAAAGTGTCAAGGATTAACATTGAGCAAACACTCCGAGTTAAGGGTGGACATTCCCACTATTAAATAGGTGGTCATAAAGTTCTGACTGTGTGTATACATATACATAGACTGTAGAACTCTGACATTTCTGTCCAATCAGAGTGCGCGACAACATCTGTGCCCTTTCAAATCTTTTGATATACATGACAAGGTCTGTAACATACATCGCAGACAAAAAATAGTCTATTTCACATATTTTTTTTGTTGAGCATCAGTTGGTCGGCTGGACTATAAATTGGCCCTTACCAATTGTGTTCAGAATCTTTTGACCTTTCAGGAAAAGGGAATTTAATGTGTCTTGTGTTATAGATGTGTTTTACATTATTTGTTCAACAGTAGCTGGGCAAAGTACTTTAGTATAAATATACCTGTCATTTAGTTGCACAAGACCAGGCAATATCATGTCTACTTTGGTTGTGAAACACTGTGCTACTATTTAACTATTAAGGAAGTGTGGCAAAGTGCAGATTTTGTAAGCAGCAAAACCAAGGACAAGAAATTAAGGTATAGATGTTTAGTAAAGCCCCAAAATGTATAATACTGAATTAGATCTAATCCTATTTGACAATAGCTTAATTAATCCACATTTAATCACCTTTGCCAACACCTTCCACTTTCATTATATGTTTTCACTCACACCTTCAATTTCAGTGACTGTGTGTCACTCCTTCCCAAACACACAACACATCCACTCACCTTCTGAGTCTATTGTGGCTTCTGTGGTTCCATCACATATACTCCTGAGCAGGCTGTCCTCTTTGCTGAGGGTCTGGACAGTGGTGTAGTGGAGGGAGCCACCCACATTTAGCTTCACATACTTACTGCCAGCCAAACCTCCCCCAATCTTCTGTTCAGGGCCATGGTTGGGGGAAGGAGGTGCAGGACTGGGTTCTGACACCACACTTCCACCAGAGGCTTCAGCAGACATCAAGGAATTACTGTCCAACACCTCTAATGCACTGTCCAGAAAGGAAGTACACACATACATGAGATGCAGGCAGTGTCAAACACTAATGACATGTGGTGAGTGTTCACTAGTTTTAAACATGAAACTAGCCAATGACAGCTTTCTGGTGTGACCAGAAAGCAATAAAACAAGTTAATCATCTCAAATAGGTTGTGACTTCAAAGTCGACAAAAGAAATTACACTGTATGACGTATATGTTGCTATTCTTAGTAAGTTGAGTACAGGTACATATAGCGCACCTTCAGACACAGATAAAGCAAAAACTTCACCAAGAGCAGAGGAAGAGAACACATTACCTCCATTCTTAAATCCCTACACCGGTTACTGGTATGTTAAAGAATAGATTTGAAGGTTCTTTTCATGGTCTATAATTCATTTAATGTTGTAGGACCAGTATACTTATCTGATACACTGCAGAGATATGACCCGAGTAGAACTCTAGTAGAGTTCTCGTAGATTACTAGAAACCAGCCATTTAGTCCTACCTAAAGACAATCTTTTTCTGACACTGCGCTAGTGTAAGCTCTATTGTCTACTTCTGTATTCTGTGTACTGAGAGGCACTATGAGACCAAAACCAATTTCCTTCTTCCAATTTCATCTCCCTGGATTCTGTTGATTTACCTTTACAATTCTTAATCTGTAAAGAACTTTGAATGGCCACAGTGTATGAAAGGCACTACATAAATACACATGCCTTGCCTAACTGAAAAAATAGAGCAAACATTGCTGGCTAATAGGAATTAGGTCAGAATATGTGGCCAGACATGACAGCCAGCCAGCTAAGCTGCACAAGAAACAAAACTGTGGCTGTGTCTGAAACATGAAGGTAGATGCCTTGATCCCTTGCTGCCTAAGTAGATGCATTGTAAGGCAGCACTGAGATAAGGACTATTGTAATTGACTCACCTTTAAAATGCATACAATAGACATCAAAACACTGCAAAAAATACAGAAAGATTTGCTTGCTCAAACACTGACCAGAGTTTTAAAACTCAACTTTTAATGTAAAAAATTGTAATGTAAATCATTTATTCCTTGCACCCTGGTCAACTTTATACTAAAATTTCCAGACACAGGAGTAGTTTGCTCCTGCACTCATCCTAACACTTTACACCATAATTCACTAACAAACTTGGACACTGCTGTTAAAAACTACCCGTTTTTAACTCAGTCTGTGCAATTTCTCATGTACTGTGTGTTCTATAATTTTAGGCACAATGTCTATATTACTTATCCCTGCCATTTTCTGTATATTATGCACGTCATTCACTAAATTGTGTATTGTTTTTAAATTATATCTATATTACCTGTATTCTTTTATACAGTACTAGAGAGACACCAACAGCTGGAAACATATTCCTTGTCAACATACTTGGGCAATAAATCTGATTCAGGCTGTATTCTGAAACACGAAGTCATCAAGTCCAAATCCAATGTTTACATAAAACAATGGATTTTTAAACTGGTCAGCTAGCAGTAAGCTGTCGGTATTTTGGCAGCGTATTTATATCTAGTGAACGTGTTTTAAACGCAAGTCGGTTACAAATGCCTTTATCTCAATGCTGCCTTCCAAGGCACCTACCTAGACAGCAAGGGATCAAGGCACATGTTTCAGACACAGCCCGTGTCTTCCTGCTTCAGAGCTTGAGTAGGCAGCATTTCTTACGTTTCAGACACAGTCTGTGTAGCTAGGCTAACGGCTAACGTTAATTTCCCTCAGTCCGATTATAAAATACTCGAAATTTCGGAGTGTTCATATTATATAAAACATTAAAGCAGCGCTACGGTTAAACAAAAATAGCTGCGCCAATTAGCAAGCTAGCTATAAGAAACAACGGTTAACGCTAGCTAGCTAGCTAGCCTTCAATATCTGTAAATAATATTCCCACATATAACAGCAGCGCTGAACGGTCGCTTACCAAGCAGAACAGAGGAATGAAGCTCCAATTCCGTGTAAACTGTAGGCGATTGTTCACATTAAGAACATTCGAAGTTTACTTTAACAGTTAATTAGTATTTTCACCAAATCATTTTCCGTTTATCTTCAAGCTGTACTTTCTTCCTCTTGACTGCTTCCCCTTTGGAGTAAACGGTTAGCTGATTAGTCCAAACGCACGTCCGTTATTCATTAAGGTACCGCCTCTGTATTTGTCATGTGTGATATGATTGGACGGCGTTGCTGAGATTGCCCAATCACCGCAGAGCATTTAAATAGGTCAGTGTTTTGTTTTTTGCAGCTCGTCTCTGCGCAGGGTTTATAAATGCATTGCAGAACGGATTGCATGATGATGTGATTAAACTTGTAATGAGTAACACAGCCTAATCTGACTGCACGGTCTCAGTAATAATAGTGTCGTTATTATATTTCTATATATTTATATTTTTATATTTTTATATTTATATCTAGTGAACATCCTTTTTGAAACCCAGTTGTTAGGTGTCATCTTGGTGTCATGATGTCAAAATGTGAACAGCATGATGAGGAGGACTGTTTCAATACCAATTCTAATTGTACCAGGAAATGTATTGGTGGATTCATGGACAACACCTGTTGTGAATGTTGCTGTTAAGCTTATTGTTAGAGAACAGCAAGTTGTGCAAAAAGTACTGAAACACTGAGTAGTTGGATATGTTCATTGAAATGTTTAGAGAAGTCACATGGAAAGGTTAGAGCACATTTTAGGTTCATCCTTTATATACATCCATTACAAACATTTGTTTATGAACATTTTACATTTCGCTCATCTCAACCAATAAAGCCCAGTTAAATTGCTAAATGTATATCAGTAAAAGAGGGGAACACTCAAGAGTTTACAACAGAAGCAATTCCAGACTTCACCATCCAACAGAGACTTTTATTTATTCTTAAATCTTAGCAAATAAATAATGCCTTCATGACAGTATATTATGCTGATTAATAAACAATATGAACAGTTGAGTAATACTTCAATGGAACAGAGTCCTCCACGGTTGGACTCCTGATATGGCACAGTGGAAGAGACAAAACTCACTGCATAATATTAACAACAAACCATGATTCAATTGAAAAATAACATTATAAAAAGCATTTCAACTTGATACTGCATCACAGCAAGCAGCTGAATCTTTTTTTTTCACAGTACATATATATATTTTTTGTCAACATAGTGCATATGCAACAACATCAACTCTGATAAACAATGACAGTAAGTATAATCGTTCATGAATCCTAAGCTGAAGCGGTAAAATATACAATCATTGCGTGCCCTAAGCGTGAAAACATTCCACCCCTTTTAATCCATATGTCATTCAACATTAAGCAGAAAGAGATTCGTATCAGAAACAGCAGAGAACATTATGAAATGCTGGCATTGTCTGTATTTATTACATCATCAATGTAGGAAAGACCATGAAACCTGTGCAACATGAAATGACGTCACATTATGGGATGTTATATTTTGGCACTGGATCAGATTTTTATACATAAGCCTTGATATTCAATCAAAATATTTACATTCAATATACTCTGTATGTGTATCTGCACTGTAAAAAAGAAAATGTTGAGAGGGCTAAAAATGTCAAGGCGATGCTGAGGCATTAAGATGCTGAGTTTGCTCAGCAGCTGCTTTTGTAGTCATTCTTGCTGAGGTTCCTTTGTTGAATCAGCTTACCTGGTTCTGCCAATGTTAGGGTGACAATAAAATAATGAAAACACTTTTGAAATGGGAACACTTGGTCTGATGTGGATGGGGAATCAATCCTCAGTATGACGAGTGGAGAACACCAATGTCAACCGCCACAGTACTCAACATTGTACCAACTGTAATCTACAGACAAGATAATATACATCAGACATCCTGCTGCCTTCACTATACTGGCTTCCTGTAGATGCTCGCATCAGATTCAAAACCCTGATGCTCACCTACAAATAAAAAAAAGGACCAACCCTTTCCTACCTAATCGCAATGGTCAAGTCTTGAGCCGTACCTCAAACCCTTTGAGCTTTTAGTACAGCTCGGCTTGACCCACCATTCTTCAAGACTCGTGGAAGACTAGCATCAAGACTCTTCTCTGTCCTGGCACCCAGGTGGTGGAACAAACTCCCACTGGCTGTTCAAACAGCAGAGTCCCTCACAGTCTTCAAACGCAAACTGAAGAGCATCTCTTTCTCAAGTACTAAGCGAGCACTAGTTTAAAACGCTCATTGTAATGCATTATAATGCTCTTATATTGTGTATAATTGTGTATCTTTCCATCTTTCTAGGTATTAGTGATGGTTTTGTACTAACAGTGTCTGAACTGAAGGGTGCACAGTAAATATGTTGGTGTTAAATCAACACTATTAGAGTTAAATTAACACTGAGGGTGTCAAAATGTAACACTCCCAGTGTTAATTTAACTCTAATAGTGTTGATTTAACACTGGCAGATTTACTGTGTGGTCTCAATTCTAAACTGTCTGTACTAGCTGAGATAATTCTCTTAATGGAAACAAAGCACTTTTGTACTGCGCTCTGGATAAGAGCATCTGACAAATGCCGTAAACGTAAATGTAAATATTGTGGTTATAGTAACATTATAACGATTTACAATTTTCTAAGTGATCTAAATTCTTTATTTATTATACACTTCAAGTAGGGCTCATCATCCTTTAAGAGGCAGGGAAGACTTTTTGGTAATAGTAATAGTAACCAATAGCCTGCTTGTCTTTAGATTGGTGGTTGTGATTGGTGTAGTGTACTGACGTTTTAAGTGTAGATTTTAACTGTACCAGCTAAACAGACGGACTGGACATGTTAAGAATTTTGGTTATGTTATAAATGATTCACCAATGTGATTCCATTTGTAACAAATCCTGTGAAGTAGTTATAAAATGATAAATAATATACTGTAACTATTTACATATTTGTCATGTTATTTGCTTTGAGATTTGCTCTGTTTTTGAAATCTGGGTCATGTTTTTTTCAAAAACTCTTCATGTTCTCTAGCTTTCTACAGGTGTTCAATCCGGGTCATTGAGATCTACCATCCTGCTCCAATCCAAATCCTAAGACCTCGGATCCAAATAATGAAAACCTACACAGGCGTCTTAATATCAGAGTCAAGTGTGTTGGATCTGAACCTCTACCAGGGTGGTAGATCTTCAGGATCAGTTTTGGGCACCTTTCATCTACTGCGCTAAAGTCTAGCCATTTAATTCACTTCTTATTTACAGCCTCCTAATATCTGAATCATTATTTAAAGCCTGAAAGGTGACTAACACTGTATATTACAATGATTTTGTGCAAGGAAACTAGTTTTATATTATTGACAACACTGGACCTCATTCAGCAGTATTCATATATTTGTTCTTGCTTTTGAATGAGGCCCATTCATTTGTTACAGTGTCTAAACTTTTGCTACTGTAGTGTAGTGGATAACACTGCTGCCCTCCATTCATTAGACTGGATCTTTTCTCCACTACTAGACAAGACAACCGTTAAAAATGTAATATTGTATTGGCAGCCTAATGTTGACTGAACAAAAATTGTTTCCTGGACAAGGATTAAACCTAGACTAGACTAAGCTTAATCCCTGTCTGGTAAACTGGCCCTAAGTTGGTTAAATAACCTGAACTGCAGGAAAGATGAGTACAAATCAGCTGTTGAGGAAAGCCTTGATATTTTGAGATCTCTCAACCGTTTCTTTTCAGTGTGTATTTGTGTGTGTGTGTGTGTGTGTGTGTAAATAAAATTCAATATAAGGATATTATGCATGTGTTCACATTTTTATGTGTGTTTGTGTCTGTGTGTGTGCTCCTTTCCATTAAGAATTCGCTCCACATGTGGTCAAAGTTTGACTTACTCTCTCTCTCTTTCTCTAACCGTCTCTCGCTCGCTCACAATTTCTTTCACATTCCACTTTTGTTTCTCCCTCGACCTTTTTTTTTAGTCCCTAAGGCACCAAACTAAATGTTAGAAAGCATATCTGATAGTGAGAAACCATAAGCTCATGAATAACACTTGCTCATTAATTCTCTCTTTTCACACACACGCAAACACACACAGACACACACGCACACACACACACACACATACTGTTAACTGCATCAGCAAAGAGCAAGAGAGACTGAAAATAGAGTGAAAAAGAAAGGAAAGTTATACGTGTCAGAGTAATGAAAGTGTCTTGCAGAGAGAGAAAAAATACCATCCCTTCATTTTTCTTCCTTCTTTCATTCATTCTTGATTTGGGATTCACCACATGACAACAAACGCTCCTTCAGATGGACACTTCATACTCCCTTGTGTCCTGCATTGAAACAAAATGACCACAGATAGATGAAAACAATGACTTTACATGGAAATCCAGTGAGCTCTAGTTCTGAAAGGAAGACAACATTGGATTTTAGCTTTTAGAGCTTATAAATCTTGATTACTTGATATAAGGGTGTCTATAAGTGCCCTTGTGTGTCATTGAAGTGCTTGTGTGATCATAAATTCCAGTGGGATTTATCACTATCCTCACTAAAGCTGGTTTACACTTGTTATAATCAATAATATAGCAGTAGCATTTGATCTTTGGACTACAGAGCGATGCAAGTGCATTGTTCCTGTCATATAACATCAGCTGGCTTCCACTTTGTTATTTGCTTAAGTTACGTTCACTACACAAAAGTACAGATGTGGGGGACTCAAGTCACAAGACTTGTATCCTCTACCTCTGTACTCTCACTCAGGTCAGGTGACTTCACTCTAAGTCGCAAATGTAAGGACTTGAGCCGTGCTTGACTAACACTGACAATGAATGAATGAACATTACACTTATACAGCGCCTTTCTCAAACCCAAGCACGCTTTACAATTAACACAACCGATTTGCACACACTCAACCACACACACCGGCGAGAACAGAGTGTACGCTCAACCAGAAGCGACCGTCCACCTGGAGGACTGCATCGTGCATGAGGGAGATCACCCAGGACAGAGTGCCAACCATATGTGGGTTCATACACAGACATTCACATTCATTCATTCATACACACCAGGGTCATTTAGAGTAGCCAATTCACCTGATTTCCATGATTTTAAACTGTGGGAGGCACTTAAGGATCCCCAGAGGAAATGAATGCAGACACGGGGAGAACATGGAGACTCCACCCAAATGAAGACTTGAACCCAAGGCCTCAGCACTGAGAGGCAAACGTGCTACCACCGCGCCACCCATAAAAGGACTCAACTTCACTAAGACTTGGTATTCATCACTTGAAATTTGACTGAGACTGGAGGCAGATTATTTGAAAGGATTTTATTGACCTTTTTATTAAATATTTACGGAAGCGTATTGCATCCACTTGATAAAAAAAAGTTTCTGTTTTTAGAAGAAAAGTTTCTGTTTTTACGAGAAAAGTAATTCCTGTTTTTACGAGTTAAGTAATTCCTGTTTTTACGAGTTAAGTAGTTTCTGTTTTTACATGAAAAGTACTGACAGATATGTATAATAGGCTAATGTAAACACATTTGAAGACTACCTTAAGGACACACAGCTCCAAAAATTTCCGATTTATTTAGTTTAATACGCTTTTATTTTGTATTGGAATTAAGACACTGGGAGATTCTGCAGTGTTTAAGTCATATTGATGGTATGACCATTAGTTTGACAACTTTGCGCAGGCACCTCAACTCATTGCAACTTTTTCGGCGGAAAGAGAAGTCAGATCTGCTGAACATTGCGGTGTTTATACAAGACCTGTATAAACACTGTAGTGCTTCGGGAATTACTTAACCGAGTTAAAATATGCCTGCGTATCTCTCTGTTCGAACAGCAACTCCATGATCAGCTCAGCTCTCATACATCCATGAGGTTATGAACCTATCTATGAACTATCGCGTTGACAAAGTACAACAAGATAAATTCTTCAGGAAAAAAAAAACTCGTAAAAAGAGAAATTATTTAACTCCTAAAAACAGAAACTTTTTTTTATCAAGTAGATGCAATACGCTTCCGTAAATATTAGCATTTTTCTTGATATTAAGTTTTTTATAAATTAAACTTTGAAGCTAACGATGAAGCTAACATTACGTTTAAGGTATGTTAAACCTGGCTGTGAATCAGTTTTGTCAGATGAAGCAGTAGTTTAACTGACTTTAATATGAAAAACTAGATAATCAGTATTAATGAAAAGTGTTTCTTGACTTATAGCAGGAACTTGACTTGATTAATTCTTACCACAGTAACTACAACTTGTTTGAAACTTGCAAGTGACTAACTCCCAACTCTATGAAAGTATTTCATATCATTGCTGTCAGTAGAAAACCAAAACCGCTGCACCTGCTACACTCTTAATAGTGGACCACACAAAACCACATTGAAAGGTCAGTGTCACTATGTGGTTATGTGGTTAAACTGCCTCCCTGTGTTCAGAAACTGATCAGGGATTAACAGAGTAAAGGATGGCTGATTAAATGTGCAGCGCTTTATTTGCCAAGTATGTAAACATACAAGCAGGGCCGGTTCTAGGGGGGGCAGAGGGGGCATTGCACCCCCAAATTTTGTCTTTGCCCCCCCAAGCGCAATGCATGTTTTTTTTTATTATCTCTGAACCAATCACGAAAACGCATTTTGCTGTGCAGCGTGAAGATATTTCCTTGCTTATTTATGATTGGCTCTTTGACTCATATAAAAGCAGCAGATGGAGTCCCGTCAGTGTTGCCAAGTCCGCGTATTATAAGCGACTTTGGGCTTGCTTTTTTCTAAAGTCGCTTGCAAATCTTGAGAGTCGCGGGTTGTGTTTTTTGGGCTTGTTTTTGAACGTGAAGTTGCTTATTTGGGCTTGGCTTTCTTTCCCAGTGAATCTCTTATCTCCCAGCTCCCAGCCTGCCACACATCAATCAGTGCTATAGACCATCTTGGAGAACTCACTGGATTTTCTTTGATGGACAATGAGATCAAAATACACAAAACAAAATGCACTTCATTAATAAATCATGCTGTTACATATGCAAAATTCACTTTAATTTTGATCAGAGCTTAAAAGATTTTAAATTATTCAAATAATGTAAAATTTTCAAATAATTTATTAAATAATTTAAGCAATTTTTTTTATTAAATTAAAAGTGTTTAGCATAATTTTGGTGTTGTTTATGTATAATGTCATAATAAATGTTTAACTTTATACTGTTTAAAAGTGGCCTCTGTTTTACTAAATGTGGTGAGTTGCCAGTTGGGCTTATTTTGACCTTGTTTTCATAGAGCTGGTTGCTTGTTTATATCACAAAATTTATAATATAAGAAATTTTGTTTCTTTAACTCATACATCAATTTAAGCCAGTATCATTAGCTCTGCTGTTGTCGTTCATGCACAAACGAAGCCCTGGCTTTAAAAATATGACTATCAACATGCCTACCCATTATGTTCTACTGACCCCCCAAGCAAAGCAGTCTAGAACCAGGGCTGCATACAAGGAATTTGACTTTGCACTACACACTGAAGTTGAACTATATAGTGAACCTCTAAGGCAGATGGAACTCATAAAGAGTCCAGTGAGTAGAAGATACTTGTTTTTAATAAAGTGGATGTCCAGGACCCTACCAAATTCACTGGAAAATTTCCATCATTTCATGGTCATTTTAAGTATCATAGTTATAATAGATTTCATAAGAAAATTCTTGAGCCCTGCAAACATCTTTCTCACATTTAAGTTCCTTTCTCCATCCAATACACTTTAGCAATGAGTACACACACATTTTGATTAGAAATCTCCGCAGTCTAAAGCCTATAAAGAAAATAGTAAGCTGTGAGTCCCTCAGAAAGCCTACAAGCTACAATGTAGCATGTTTTAGTGAAGCACAGCTCACTCATCCCAGAAAAATGGTACATTATTTTGGCTTCTGTGTGAAGGTTTCATCACTCTTGGGAGCCTCAATTTTGCCTCACGTGGCTAAGTGAATCTAAACAGTTAAAAATGATCTACCTGCTATTTTTAAAGGAAAGTCTCGTTACACAGATCTGAATTTCATGGCCTAGAATTTGGTAGGACACTAGTTATCTCAAAAAAGTTGTAGGTATCTTACCCCTGCTTCATAAAGAGGGTTGTTAAAATCAGACTCCACTGTGATGGGACTATAGGAGTGAGTGTGTGATAGAGACTTCCAAAACGATGGCTTCCACTGCAATCTACACACACTATGAGAGAGAGAGAGAGAGAGAGAGAGAAAGAGAGAGAGAAAGAGAGAGAGAGAGAGAGAGAGAGAGAGAGAGAGAGAGAGAAAGAGAGAGAGAGAGAGAGAGAGAGAGAGAGAGGGAGGGAGGGAGAGAGAGAAAGATAGAGAGCACTTTT
>BRDA01005342.1:0-11304 GCA_036984385.1 Crenuchus spilurus | reverse complement strand
ACGAATTGACTTCGATTATAGAGAGAGAGGGAGGGAGGGAGAGAGAGAAAGATAGAGAGCACTTTTGGTTTAATATATTTAATAAATTGGATAATTAATTAATAAATAAAAATTTATAAATAACACTACTGAAATACACAGTAAATCTGTGAGTGTTAAATCAACACTATTAGAGTTAAATTAACACTGAGAGTGTTACATTTTGACACCCTCAGCGTTAATTTAACTCTAATAGTGTTGATTTAACACTGGCAGATTTACTGTGTAAGAAAGAGAGGTGAATCAAAAGCACACATTACTGTTATTAAAAGCTAAGGTTGACTTAAAAAGTTAAGCTTACTTAGTGTAGTACATGTAGATTCCCCCAATCAAAAGGACAACCAGAATGATTGGCAGGATGATGGCCAATGCAATGTTCTCACTCAGCATCTGATGGGAGGCTTCTAATGACTGGGAAACTAAACAAAACAGCGGAAACAGTGACATTATGAGCATATTAGCTTCAGTTAAGCAATATAAACATTGAACATCATAGCACACTGGTGGTAGCTGTGGTAATAAGTACCTTCTAGCTTGTGATCTTCCAGCAACTCTTCATAGGCCACTGTGTAGATTATAAAAAATGAGTATCATTACTATATTTAGTCAGAAACTAACATGTTTTTTTGTGCTAGTGTGTCATATTGTGGTACCTTTGCAGAAAGGCGGTGGACTATTCCACTGAGACGGGTGTCCTGGGACACAGTTGATGATGACTTCTCCAATCAGCTCATAGCCTTCATAACAGAAGAACCGCAGAGTCTCCCCTGCCTGGTAACTGTGTTTATACAGAGTCTGGTAACCATTGTCTGGCACACCAGGATTAGGGCATGGATCATATTTCACTGTGTAAGAGAGGGAGACAGAGAGAGAGAGTCAGGTAATGTAAAGAAAGAGAGAGAGAAACCTTACATACATGTGTGTTTGTGTGTGTGTGTGTGTGTGTGTTCTTGTATTTTTCCCTAGTGGGTACTGAAAGTCCTCATAACGATAGGAGTTCATGTGAGATATGTAAAAGTGGGGACATTTTGCTGGTCCTCACAAGAAATGTGCTGTTTTCATTGCAAACTTTTTAAAAACAAATATTTAAAGAGCAGAAGCATTGACCATTGGTTGCTAAGGTTAAGTTTAGGTTTATTTTTACTTGGCATTACACAAGTGAATGGAATGTCCTCACTAGTATAGTATTACCAAAGCGTGTTTGTGTGTATATGCATGTTGGTTTATGCCTTGTTGTGGGGACCAAAACCTGTTTAAAAACTCTTGACCTTTCTTCCTTGCAGGGACTACAAAGCTGGTCAATGTGATGTACATTATGAAATTTGAGGGTGAAGAGATGTTTTGAGGTTAAGGGTAAGGTTATAAGTCTAAATAATGTCTCCACAATTTATAGAAACAAACGTGTGTGTGTGTGTGTGTGTGTGTGCGTGTATGTGTTCGCTTGGGTATTACAGGTGATAGGGAGCCTTCAGAAATTAACACCCATCTACACACATTGTAATCATGCATGTCAGTCTATTTCACACAGACTGAGATATATTTAATCAAATTTTCATCACAAGATCTTCATTAGTATTAAAGTTATTCAAGGCCCTTTGGGTAAATAAGCAAACTGGACACCCTGTATTAGTTATCATTCAGCACCAGGTTTGGTTAATCAGTGCTTTATTATGTTAAATCAAGTGTGCTGGTGATTAATGTAACCAATTAAAACTAGCTCACAATATTTCAAGTATTTTTTAAAGTCTTTAGTCGCAGGCTAAGGTTAACTTTAACCTCCGTAACTACAGAAAACAGTGAAACAATTGTAAAAAGTACTTAAATTCAGGACTATTTTGATGGTCATTGTCTTTAAAATCCATAAACACACACATAAACACACACATATGCATAGAGTACACTCACAGACACATTTAGGGCTGCGGTCACTCCATTTTGGCATGCCATTGTCTCTGCCGTGGCAGGTGATTTGGCTGGGACCCTCCAGCTGGTAACCTTGATTACATGTGAAGCGGACCACCGTTCCAACATCAAAGCTCATCTCCGGATGCACTGACCGTGCCCCGTTCACCAGCTCTCCTGGGTCAGGACACTTCAGGACTGCAGGATAGTCAAAGCCAGGAAGGAAAAAACAGTCACACTGTATATACACAATCTCAGAAGTGCAAATTATGCAGCTACAGCATGTTGAGCTGTAGATATGACCTTCAGTATTTCATCCATTAGTGGCAGCCTGTTTTCAGAATGTCCACTTCTAGAAATCTTGAAATTGCTTCTGTACAATCATCTTATCCTTCAAATCTTTAAAATTGTCCTTCTCACACCTGATGAAATAAGCCTTATTCTTAATTATCATGTTTCTGTTGTGATGGTCTCATTTTGCGCAGAGGGAAATGAATCATTGTCTTTTAATTTGCTCTACTTATTAAGTAATTAAAACTCTAATTACTTTTATTACAACTCCTGTTGGAATGCATGCTCTCACTTGATCAGAAACTGCTGGACTACATCTAACAACAATGGCAGAGTACTGGCTGAGGTATAACTCTTGCAGTATTACTGCTGCCTCTTTTTGACTCATTTGATGTGTTATGTTAACCAAAATAAGATCATTTGCATCACAGCTGCTACAGACTGTGATGTCCAAGTTAAATGAGTTAACAAGTCTAAGTAAAATGAGCTAATAACTGATTTAAAGAGTTAAAAAACTCTTAAAGGTAATGGGTTTGACCAATATTTTTTTTGTTACTGTACATATGCGCATATCTGAAGCATGAACACACGAGTGGCCCAGTGGCCCACCCACTGCTCTATTTGACTGCTAGTAATGTGAAATGTTCACCTTACAATTGTCACATTTATAGTAAACAAACATTCATTATATGTGTATTTGTTTACTAATTATCAGTATTGGTATCAGAACTGAAAAAACATATCAGATGACCCCTGGTAGATTCAAATCTGTGTCCTTGTATTTTGCTTCTTTATGTTTTTATTTCTATATGTATTAGTGCATCTCCAAAAATGAGAATATCATCAAAAAGTTAATTTTTGTATTGACATTTGCATTGCACTGCAATGTTGATACACTATACTATAAATGATCTTTGAGAAAGATGCAATATGATTTTTTACAATAATTATTATTTTAAGTTAATTATTAATTAATTTTAAGTGCGATCCATCCTTACTGCATTAGCATTTATGCACCATAAATGATTAGCGCAATCTCAGAGAGTTAATTTGGCTCACTTTTCATGCAGGTGGGCGGGCTGTTGCTCCAGGACAGATCCCACTGGCAGGTGATGATGTCAGAACCCACAATATCATAGCCAGGTTGACACTGATAGGTCAGCACACTGCCCCTCACAAAAGACTGGTGGGAGGAGCTGCTCCAGCCAAATTCAATTGAGGGGAGGGTGGGACATGTGTCATTAGGCTCCACCTCTGGTGAAGAAAACAAAAAAAAATGTAGCATAAAAATTAAGACCATGTATTGTGAAGAACCTAGCGATACAATACATATTATAATACAGGGGTTACAATTCAATATATTGTTTGTAATAATAATAATAATAATGAATAATAATAATAATAATTCATTTTATTTCAGGGCACCTTTCTGGACACTCAAGGACACCGTACAAATAATAAAAATACAAAAAGCAAAACAATAACACTAAAATAAATCAAATATCATGTACAATAAGCCAATCTAAAAAGGTGAGTCTTAAGTCTAGATTTAAAATCTGAAAGCGATTGAATATTACAGATGTCAGGTGGAAGTGTATTCCAGAGTTTAGGAGCAGTGCGACTGAAGGCCCGGCTCCCCATGGTGCTGAGACGAGCAGTACTATAAGATTAATGGAAGAGGAGGATCTAAGTGTATGAGAGTGTGTGGTAATGTGTAAAAGTTCTGAAAGGTAAGAAGGAGTCAAACTATGTATAGACTTAAATGTAAGAAGCAAAATTTTAAACTGAATGCGGAAATGGACAGGAAGCCAATGGAGCTGCTCTAGGACCGGGGTGATGTGTTGAATTGAACTTGTTTTGGTAATGATTCAAGCAGCAGCATTTTGTACCAGTTGAAGTCTATGGATGGTTTTTAGGGGAAGACCATAGAAAAGGGAATTACAATAATATAGATGTGAAATTACAAAACTATAACAAGGATAGAAGCAGTATGAAGGGTAAGGGAGGGACGAAGACGGTTAATATTCCTAAGGTGAAAGTATGCAGTGTGTGTGATATTATTGACATGTGATTGAAATGACAAAGTGCCATCTAGGACAACACCCAAACTTTTTACCTTTAAGGGAGGAAAAATAGAAGAATTGTCAATGTTAATAGAGAAACTGTCGATTTTGTTGAGTATTGATTTAGTACCAATTAAAAGAACTTCGGTTTTATTACTGTTAAGTTTTAAGAAATTAGAAGAGAACAAGGATTTTATTTCCTGGATACAGTCAGAAAGACAGGAGGGTGGAAGAGTAGTAGAAGGTCTAGATGAGATATAGAGTTGGGTGTCGTCAGCATAGCAGTGAAACTGAACATTGAATTTCCTAAAGATATGACCCAGGGGGAGAAGATAGATGATGAATAAAAGAGGGCCTAATACTGATCCTTGAGGGACACCTGAGGAAATAGAGGAAAGACTGGCAGAATAGAAACCAAGCTGAACATACTGATAACGGTTAGAAAGATAGGAGACAAACCAGTGAAGGGTTATATGAGAAATGCCAATTGCAGTTAGTCTATTGATGAGGGTAGTGTGAGAAATAGTATCGAAAGCTGCACTTAGGTCCAGAAGAATGAGTATAGATAAAAAAACCGTTGTCATTTGCAAGTAAAATATCATTTGTCATTTTTACTAATGCTGTCTCTGTACTATGAAGGGATCTAAATCCAGATTGAAATTACTCATACAGTTTATTGTCAGAGAGATGTGAATGCAAATGGGAAGCAACAATTTTTTCTAAAATTTAAAAAAATAAATTATATATTGTGATATATTATGTTACTGTAAACAAGGTGATATTTTTAAAGAAAATGGACAAAGTATAAAAAACAGTCCACAGTCCTGGTTCCCCATCTCATGTCTAATGTTTGGTTTAAATGTTTTCTCGTGTGTCACAGTCCTCGTTGATCATTGTAGTGTCTTCATGGTCTTCAAATGTATTGTCGTTAAGACACCAGAGCCTCAGTCTCTTTACCGTTGAAGTTTAATAGCTGAGTTTTGGTTTTGTAAATAAAGAGAAGTAATGACTCTCGCTACATCTGCCTCTCCACCCATCCTGACAACAGGTGACATCGATCTAATACTATGTTTTAGTAACTGATCAGCAACGAATGGATCTGATATTAGAATAAAGACAAACACCTATCACAGAGTTGCTTCCATTTTAAAAAAGTAGGTCAGGTTATAACAGCAGCCACATGTAATCTAACATTAACAAAAAATATGTCACAAGCTGAAATCCTTTATTTGTTCACCACTTTGGATCACTTGGATCAAAAATGATTGGATCATTTTCTCTATAAGTATCAGTGGTACTGTGGCATCTCTAGTTAACAGGTTTTACCTCGATAGTGAATGAGGAAGCCTTGGCTGAGGGTGAAGCTGGAGTCATCTGGGTCACTCTGAAACTGAATAGTGACCTCTGAGCCAGTGGACACAACCCGGAATCTCTCCCGTGAGCCCAAATATTGACCAATCACATGAGACATGATATCATGGCCATCAAATATAGTCAGAATGTCGTTATGACGGATGTTAAGACTTTAGATGAGAAAGAGGAGACAAAGAGGCAGAAGACAGGTTACATCAGTGCTTCTCAGCTTTAGTTTTAGACTAACTACATTCATATTTTAGCACCTCTGCTCACATTACTTAATGTATCTATACACAATAAATGTCACAGCATTCACAAGTTCATAATGTTTTTGCTCAAAAACAGCTCTCCAGTGTAGCTGAATATTAGATATATTAGAATATTAAAAACATCTACATATGTGAAATAATTCCTCACTGTTCATTTTATCAGCTCTACTGACCATATAGGTGCATGTTGTATTGTAGAATTACAGACTGTATCTATCTGTTTAGACTTTATTCGCCCCCTTTCACCCTGTTCTTCAATGATCAGGACCACCACAGACCTGGTATTATTTGGATGGTGGATCATTCTCAGCACCTCAGTAACACTGATGTCGTGGTGTGTTAGTGTGTCCTGTGCTGGCATGAAGGAATCAGACACAACAGAGCTGCTGGAGTGTTTAAACACCTCAGTGTCACTGCTAGACTGCTAGAATATCCAGCCAACAGCATCCTACGGGCAGCTTCCTGCGACCAGTGAAAAGGACTAGAGGATGACCAACACAAACTGTGAAGCAACAGCTACTGTCTCTGACTTTACATCTACAAGGTGGACATTGAAAGGACATTTAGCTCTGAATTGCTATTGAATTGCTATCTATATTTTATAAATAAACACAGGTGTTATTCTTTACCTTCCTAATAACATATAAGTAAATGAAAAATCTTATAATACAAACCGGATTCCAAAAAAGTTGGGACACTAAACAAATTGTGAATAAAAACTGAATACAATGATGTGGAGATGGCAAATGTCAATATTTAATTTGTAATAGAACATAGATGACAGATCAAAAGTTTAAACTGAGAGAATGTATCATTTTAAGGGAAAAATATGTTGTTTCAAAATTTCATGGTGTCAACAAATCCCAAAAAAGTTGGGACAAGGCCATTTTTACCACTGTGTGGCATCCCCCCTTCTTCTTACAACACTCAACAGACGTCTGGGGACAGAGGAGACCAGTTTCTCAAGTTTAGAAATAGGAATGCTCTCCCATTCATGTCTAATACAGGCCTCTAACTGTTCAATCGTCTTGGGCCTTTTTTGTCACTCTGTTCTCTATAGGTGAAATATCTGGACTGCAGACTGGCCATTTCAGTACCCGGATCCTTCTCCTACGTAGCCATGATGTTGTGATTGCTGCAGAATGTGGTCTGGCATTATCTTGTTGAAAAATGCAGGGTCTTCCCTGAAAGAGATGACGTCTAGATGGGAGCATATGTTGGTCTAGAACCTGAAGCTAGAACCTAGATCACGAGCATCCAGTAGAGTTTTACGGCCTTGACCCTTACGCACAGCGATTGTTCCAGATTCTCTGAATCTTTTGATGATGTTATGCACGGTTGATGATGATGATGCACTATCTTTCTGTGCAACAATGGTGGAATTGGTGATCCTCTTACCATCTTGGCTTCAGAGAGACACTGACACTCTGAGAAGCTCTTTTTATACCCAATCATGTTGTCAATTGACCTAATTAGTGTTAATTGGTCTTCCAGCTGTTCATTATATGCTCAATTTCCTTTTTCCAGCCACTTATTGCTACTTGTCCCAACTTTTTTGGGATTTGTTGACACTGTGAAATTTTTTATCAACATATTTCTCCTTTAAAATGTTACATTTACTCAGATTAAACTTTTGATCTGTCATCTATGTTCTATTACAAATAAAATATTGACATTTGCCATCTCCACGTCATTGCATTCAGTTTTTATTCACAATTTGTTTAGTGTCCCAACTTTTTTGGAATCCGGTTTGTAATAATAATAATAATAATAATAATTTATATTTTTATAGCGCCTTTCAAGAAACCCAAGGACGCTTATAAGCTTGAATTAATCAATACATATAGTTGTAATCGTGTGATGGTTTACTTTAACTTGTTTATACTTTTCATGCATTCACGCAGAGCTGGCAACCTATTTTTCCTTACTTTGTTTCAGTAAAATCCAGCTAATAAGGTGTACCTCTAATTGGCAAAAAATAATTGGCTGTTTTGCTGAGAAACAACATGAGATGCTTTGAAAAAAAAAAAAAAAACATGCCTGACTGTAACTTTATGTGAGCCTTGGCCCCCACCTTTCTGCTAATGTGAATAAAGGCTGTATGTTAAATTTTTAATAAACCAAAGAGCTTTTGACATCAAATGCATCTGTGTGTGTCATCTTCTCTCTCCGAGCTCAAGAAATATTCATCCTTTGTGACTCCTGATGGACTTAAATCTTTCCTTTGGTGATGTAATTGACCTTAACAGACACACAAGCTAATTGTGTGTAATAGAGTGGACAGTGAGTGGACGTACTCCAGCAGCTCTGTTGTGCCTGATCCACTTGTACCAGACCTTAGATGACATCATATATCATTTTTGCAGTGTACAGTATCTAATAACAGACACTGAACTAAAGGAATAGTACACATTTACACTATTTATTAGCTAACCCACTTTACACATCAATCATTAAAAAAGTCTCAAACAAGACATTAGACAATTACTATGGCACTCCATTCCACTATGGGCCCTAGTGTGTTGTCCCCACCTTCCCAGCTGGTAGTTATGCCACACACACACTCACATCTGCACGTCCAGCTCAATGCGCTTGTCCTCAGTGACACGGATCTGCCATACACAGTCCTGACCCTTAGAGTAGCTTTGTGGCCAATCAGGAGACAGCACTGTTCCAGCTGCATCAGTCAGCTCCCCACCACACAAAGCTGAACACAGAATGAGACAGTTTTACTAACAGTACCCTGTAGCCATCACATGGAATAATCCATTACAAATATGAGAGGGGGCATTCATAAAATACAACAGCTTTTTAGATGCATATAAGTTTAATATCACATATAAGGTAACTGTCATTGGCCCTTGACTCATTTCTCGTGCTTATTTGCTCAATTATTTTAACATTAATGCTAGAGAAGGTCATTCCTCAGTCTGTTTAGACATTCAAAATATCACACAATTACTGCATGTGTAGTTCTAGTTCACTGGCTAAGACATGTTTACACCGGAGCCACAAGCAAGCTTCAGACACAACACATCAATATTTGGAGTAAGAAGGACTTTCCTAAGAAATTTGACAACGGCAGGTCATTCATTCTATCTAAGACATCACTGTGCATGTAAAGTGCAGTTTCTATTTGGGGAAGCTAAAGCCGTACCTCTACACACAGGCTCGCTCTCATTCCAGTGGGGGTCACTGGGGTCCACACATTCCATGACCCCTGACCCCTGCTCCATGACAAAGCCAGGAGAGCAGGAGAAGGTTACAGTGGTGCCAAGAGGGAAAGTCATGTCGCTGCTGCTGAAATTTCCATGAGGAACGTACGGTTCATAGCAGTGCTCTCCATCGAAAGCTGAGCAAAAGGAGCAGAGTCTGTATTAGTTGGTGTCTTGTGTACAGTTGTATTGTCATTGCTCTCCACAGTACAGCAATTACAATATCAGTACTACCTATTCACTAGATGATTCACTGTTTTCTTACGCAAGGTGTCTACAGGTATAAATAGGATAAATGTAAGACTTTTTAATACCACTTTAAATTATATTTGATCCCTAAGTTTGAAACTCCTTCAACATCCAGGGAAGTGTGTTCTTAAGGATTTTAAGGCATTTCCTCTTTGACTAAAAAAATAGACACATCCAATCTGAAATCAAACTTTTATGGACTCGTGGCCACTCTGTTAATACATGTTTTTATGTTTAAAAACAGAATTTAGCAGGATGTAACTGTGTGCATCAAAGTCCCAAGATTCAGGCGTCAAGATGCTACTTTTGTTTTCAGCTATGCACAGTACTTTGTCCATTCACACAATGCTAAATGATGCTTCGCTGAATAGCTGTGTTTGGTTTAAGTGGGAAATACAAATGTATTTTTTCTCCAAACTATAGCATTAACCTGTTATTTGCTCTACAGAAGAATAGCAAGAATCAACAAAAGGTTTTACATTCACACACTTAGCAGGTGCTCTTATGCAGAACGACTAACACGTCCAATCATTGTTACATTTGAAGGGGAACGTTAGGCATTAGGAGTCTTGGTATGTTGGTATAGCTCTGTGTGATTGCCCCAATTGGGGGATCAAACCCTTCTTGACGTTCTAGGGTTCAGTGGTGTTACCCATTGCACTATACCAACTACCCTGACTCTCCTTCAAAATCTGACTGAAAGGTGGAGGGCATCCTATTGGAATACATGCTTAGATAACAGTGTTAACAGAGTTAAAAACCAGGAACCGTGCACAGACTGTTCCTGATATCTAACTCACAGAATGGGTTAGATCTACAGAGAAAGACACCTACATCCCCACCCTAACCCTACTTGGTTTGGTTTGCAGACTGTGAGAGATCTGACTAATGGAGATGTTTAGATGGAGCCATAAAAGAAGTTCCCCGTTTTCTCATTTGACGTTTTTGTTTGCTTTTTTACAGTCACATCAAATCAATATGTGCAGATTTTTTTATACTTGTTTCTCCATAAATGATTGTTGTCCAAAACAAACCCATAATCTGATGAACGTATAACCCTCAGTATAATTAACTAGTCAATATCAATTTGTAAAAACATAATTTATAAATAAATAAAACAGTAAACAAAGCTACAGTTATTCACTATGACCAATCAGTTCTCTTCTTCATAGTGTGTAATTTTTGGGTGCTGAAGGCGGGGCAAACTGTTCTCGTTTTTGATTGGTTTAAAAAAATATTCCGTCACAGGAGCACACTGGAAGCCAGCTTTGTCATATATAATCCAGAGAGGATTATAATCTCTGTGTAATCTGTATAACCTTTGTTACAGTTTTTGTTTAACACTTCAGAGCATAGCTACACAGCAGATTAAAGTATTTGTATGATTCATGCATTACTGTAAAAGGCAGTTAAAGCGACTAGACACTTCAGTGTCATCATATGCATTTTGATGTCAAAATCAGCCGATATGTGCATGTACAATGTGTTTAATACAGATGTTTCAACAGACTGGAGTCCTATAAGAGTTGAGGAGGCTTATTTTAATTTGTTTTAACAAAATAATACATGTAAAACTATCAGAGGTGCTTAGAAATGGACTAATACCTGTTCAAAAAAGGCCTCAATCTGAAAAAGGTGAGAGAAAATGAGCCAAAATGAAAATGGCAGTGCATAGCTATCAGGCAATCGTGACTGAAGGTTTCAAATGGGTTAATGAGTTAGAAATTCCACATTATTGCCGTCTACGACAGGGTTCGGTACAGATGATTCACTAAAACTCTATTAAAAATTCTCATCCAGAAAATCCTCTTAGACCCAGCAATACTAATGCAACTACAGGATGACGACACGACGGGATCATTTCCTGCCAAGTAATTCTTCATAAATCCCGGTTTCTGCGTCAGAAGTTACACATGTACA
>BRDA01005341.1:25772-36870 GCA_036984385.1 Crenuchus spilurus | reverse complement strand
ACAGACTCGAAATGAGCAAGAAAATACTGCAAAATCGCAAAATCTGGTAGAGACGCAAGGTCCCGCGATACACTCGCGCCGCCATCTTGGTCTATGAAGCCATATTACACAATACAACTGTGTACATGTTTTGTCATTAGCCTACTTTACTCTGATGACTTGCACTGAATGGAATCAGTGAGGGATGCATAGTTTGGACAGAAGTTGCTGATAGCCAGCCTCTAGCAAACCTCCAAATGATCATCAGTCATAGTGGAACAATACTTGGACTTAATGATCTTCACGTGTGAAAAGGCTGACGCTGAATAATGCAGTGAAGGCAAACACACTTCAGAAATGACAGTAAAAAAGTTCTCCACTCCGTATGGAAATGGTCAGTTTAGGTTTCTTACACAGGCAGAACAAACATGCATGTTAAGAACTTACAGTGACAGGTGAACACGGACTGCTGGCCAACTTGAAAAACGCCGGTTTACAAGTTCAGATGCTGTTTTATGAAGCGATAGCGGAGATGGCCAATCACACATTAGCAAGAAACGGCAGAGCCAATCGAATGAGCTTGTGGACGGTCTAAAGTGAAACAGGATTTTCAGATTGAGCGGCTTGGAATACTGCTGGGTCCTAGTGCTCGACCAGACTCCCTGTATGTCAATCAAGTGAGATGTTTTATAGCGAGGACGGATTATAGGCTCACGTCTATTTTTTGAAATGCCATGCGATCTACCCACACTACCTTTGTGATCAACTGGTGGATCGCTATCAATGTATTGTGCACCCCTGTTCTAGACTAAAGTTGAAGGGTGACAGAGCATTTTCTGTTGCTGCACCTAAACTGTGGAATAGTCTTTCAGTTTTTATAAGGAGGTCTCCCAAAATTGATGTTTTTAAGTTTAATTTAAAAACACATTTATACTCTCAAGCCTTTCAGTGTCCATAAGCTCCAATAAACTAATTTCTGTGTAAAGAGTAAATTTAAAATCTGAATTTTTATTTGAGAATTTTATTTAAATTTAAGTGAAAATTTTGTTTTATAATTGTATTATTATCTGTTTACTTATTATTTTTATACAATATTCTAATGTTTTGAGATACTGACTTTTGGGTTTTGGCTGTCGGCCATAATCATCAACATTAAATACTTTGTAAATAAACACTTGAAATATACACTCTGTGTGTAATGAATCTATATAATATAGAAGTTTCACTTTTTGAATTGAATTACTGAGAAAATTTACTTTCAATGATGTGCTAATTTTTAGAGATGCACCTGTAGATGTTCTCTTAAACAACCCCCAGAAGCTGATCCTGTAGTTATTTTAATGCCGTCTGGATGAGTTTAAACACTGAGGAAATATGTAAAATATTAAAAATACAGAAGTCTCTGCTTCTGAGACTTCCGAGTAGCTTAGTGGGCTAAGACGCTGACATTATGACCAGAGGATCGCAAGTTTGAATCCCGGTCATGCTGTTTGCCATCAACAGCCGGGGCCAGAGAGAGCAAAAATTGGCCGGGTTCTCTCTGGGTGAGTAGATGGCGCTCTCTCCCCATCACTTTCAGGCATCTACTGATTGTTTCATCGTAGCTGGCTATCCTCTGCTTTCCTCTGAGCATATTGGCTCCTAAGTGACGGTGTATCAGTGGTAGTTTGAAAAGAGGTCGTGGCTGCATCACATGCATCGGAGGAGGCTTGTGCTTGTCTTCACCCTCCTACAGTCAGGGACATTGCAAAGTGATGGGGAGAGCCCCCTAGTGGATGGGATGGGTTAATTAGCTACTTCTACTTTGGGTGGGGGAAATAAAATTATTTTTAAAAATTATTTAAAAAACACAGTCCTGCTGATTCAGTAATTCAGTATGAAAAAGACTTTAAAATGCATTCATTAGAAGGGTTTCCACAAACTTTGACACATAATGTAAAAATAATAGGGGGAAAATAACATAGAATTCAGGAGAAACTAGTGACCCTTAATGTAAAGTGTTGCTGTACAGTCTCCTTTATTCAGTGTCTCCTCTTCATTCTGTTTCATTTCTTCTGTCTCCACAGCTGCAGCAGTTCAGATTTTCTCTTCAGAGCCAAAGACCAGAGAAGATTTTCTGCAGTGTATGTGGAGTATCTTCAGATCTGAATGTGTCCTTTTATGTGATTTCTCTTCATAGTAGACATTAAGCAGCATCTTAAGCAGTCAGTGTAGTGATGTTTAAGCCAGGAAACAAATCCAACAGCTGTATTTTATGTTCTGTCACTACAAACATAACTTTTTATTCTTTTTTCAGATTTCTGTCAGCTGACTCTGGATCCAAACACAGCAAATCCTCGCCTCATTCTGTCTGAGAACAACAGAGTGGTGCGGTGTAGTAATGAAAGCCAGTCATATCTCTCTGATCATCCAGAGAGATGTAAGTACTGGGCTCAGGTGTTGTGTAAGGAGAGTGTGAGTGGACGCTGTTACTGGGAAGTCGAGCGGAGCAGTGAGTCAGTGTTCATATCAGTCTCATATAAAGAGATCAGCAGGAAAGGAGGTAGTTATGATTGTGTGTTTGGACGCAACAGTCAGTCTTGGAGTCTGCAGTGTTCTTCCTCTCTGTGTTTCTATCACAACAACATTCAGACTAAGATCTCAGCTGCGTCCTCCTCCAGAATAGGAGTGTATGTGGATCACAGTGTAGGAACTCTGTCCTTCTACAGCATCTCTGACACAATGACCCTCCTACATACAGTCCACACCACCTTCACTCAGCCTCTGTACGCTGGGTTCTGTGTTACAGGAGCTGTGAGATTATGTGATAAACCATGATGTCTTTTGGATCCTGTAGATTTAGAAAAATCACTTTTTTGTTGATGAACTTTTAACATAAATATGACAAAACTTGTCTGATAGATGTTCTGTTCTATTGTGAGGAAAATATTCATTTTACACATTTTACATCCAAACTTTTTTTGCAATTGGGATTGTAGTATTTGGACTCAATATACATGAAATGACCTTATGTTGGACTTCCGGTTGGGCAAGATCTAAGATGGCAGCCAAGAGAAACACACTCTCAGACAGCAGGTTTTTCCCCCTGAAACATAGAAATTACGTGTATTTAAGCAGAAAAATAAAAGTGAACAATGTCAGGGAGAAACAAAGGAAAGAGTATTGCAAAGCAAACCCCTAAGATATTGAGTGAAAACTCCAATACTCGAGCGGAGGTGAAGGCTAGCACAGGAGCTAGCACAATGCAGCTAACAGGAGCCTCTAAAAGAAATGATGAAGGAGGTGATTAGCAGTGAACTGCGTGAAGCTCTCGCCGCCTTTAGAGATGAGCTTAAGTAAGATGTGCAGGCGGAACTGAGGGATTTCTCTCAAAAGTTAAAATGAAATTGCGGAGGCGCTTCAGGAAGTTTCCGTGAGAGTGTCTGAGGCAGAGCAGCGCGTTGGAGGCCAAAATGTGGAACGTTTTGGCTAAAGAGTCGCCGCTACACACACTAAAAGAGCAGAGGGACATGCAGAGGAGGCTAATAGAGTTGGAGGGATTCTCGAGATGAAATAATGTCCGCATATATGGGTTTCCAGAGGGGGCAGAGGGCTCATCTGTACAAGCATTTCTGGAGGAGGTCCTGTCGTTGCAGATGCTCTTGCTACTGGAGGAGCAGAGACCACGCTGGGAATCCAGAGAGCTCACCAGGCTTTAGCACCAAAGCCCACTCAGAGTGCCCCTCCAAGATCAATAGTTGTTAGATTTCTCCAGTACACCATGAAAGAAAAAGTTCTGAGAGAAGGCAGGAGTACACCCTCATCAGAAGAGTGGTTTTCAGACCACTTTCCCTGCCCACATGCGCGTCTTCTGCGAGGTTGATATGGACTGAATGTTGACATTGATTTAACTTGTAATACAAGAGTATGCCTGCTTGTTCCTTTAAATTGCCAAAAAAGTATATAAAAAATGACCTTATTTTTAAAAGATATCAGAAAAGCTTAAACTAAGACTTGTCATGGAAAAAATCAAAACTCAGTCTTATCATGAGGTCTCCTTCTTGTCCTTTTTACTGTTTATTAGGATTTGGGATTTAATCAATTTTAAGTGCACTCAGGCTCTTCACTTACTTTAAGCTAAAATAATCAAGTTGAATTAACTTTGTATTGTTTTAATCTGTAACATACTTTAAATCACATCAGTGTATAAAAGCTGATATACATCAATTTGCCTTCCTGATGAGAGGAGACTTAATGTTGATTCTCCTGCAATTACACTTATGGACCAGATAAACATTAGAGTAGTCATTCACAGCATCCGCACTGAGAAGACTCCTAATTCTTAATGAGAAATGTTTGAGTTCATATTGAGATATTTAGTAAATGAGTATTATCTGAGCACAATGTGAGACTTTCAGATCTGTACTAAAACTCAAGAGGAGACTGAAGCATTTAACTCAGGAGAGACATCTGAGCAGCACAGCTGAGACTTGAGCTAAAACCTCATTTCTGTTTCTTTCTCATCTCATTGTGATCTAGGAGAAACTACTGAGATGTAAATGAGATCTGTCCTTTCATATGATGTGTATCTACAGGTCATTACAATCTAGTTTAGTTTCCTATAGAGGAACATTTCTAATGTTCAGGGTTCTTTAAGTACAGATAATATCTGTGATGTGATCAATATTCTCATATTTCCTGACACTCCCTAAACCTCTAGTGTCCTAATGTCAAGTATTTAAAATGAACAAACGGAATTTCTGGAGTAGTAAAAATGTAATGTTTATTTTGACATAGTTGTTATTTTAATCAGCCGTAGTACATAAAAAGATCACATGCTGTACAATACATGCACAATGTTTTTGTCAAATATGTTCCAAAGAAAATAAGTGACAGAGCACTTGCAGTACATGAAAAGGGAAATATTCTCCAAATACATTTTGTAACTATAAATTAGGAACAGAGTGCATATTCCCACCATTTGGCATTTCACACAATCAGGTTAATAAAAGGTTGAGTCATACATTTTATAAACAACTTGAGTTGTTTTTTCTGCCCAAATGCTGGGTACAGCCTGTTGAGCCAGTGCTGGGTTGAGCCTGGTGGGTAATTTTCTCAGATCCACTGAACTTTATTGCTGGAGGTTGAGACTTCATTCAACGCAACACAAACTGTCATGCAATGCATGGATCTGTCAGTCCACTGAAAGGAACAGGATGTGTCAAAGTTGTGAACTATAATGTTTCAGCCCTGCCCTCTCTATCTGCTTTCCTTTTTGCTTCTTTCTCTACATGTCCCAGGGCATGAGACAGGGCATTAGTGGTGGGCAGTCAGTGTTTATGAAGGTTATAGTGTAATCATTATTAGGCTATAGAATATTTAATGGTCTATTTTAAGTATATGCTGAAATATAAAATTATATAACGGATGATAATGAATGTACAGTGAATTGTAAACTGATTTTCCATTATCTTCATTTTATTTTTGATTTCTATGTGATCAACATAGAATCCAGTGTTGGACTTGTCTCACTCTTGGCCACGCCTCCAACAAATAAACATCATGTTCTTGACTGGGACTTGTATGCCCGTATTGGTTTGTCTCATTATTGGTCTTAATCTCCGCTACTAAAGGTTCTGGTCTTAACTCAGACTTGATGTCTTGGCCTTGACTTGGACTCGGCTCATGCGGTCTTGACTAAGTTGTCAGAAAACCTCTGAAAATGAAATGGTCTAGGCCTGGTTAGTCCCAACGTCCCAGTGCAGTACCGTGTAAAGGTCCAGAGAAAAAGCTCTCTGGTCATGTCCTCTAAAAGAGGAGGACTGATGTCCTGGTTAAATGTCCCTCCTAATCATCTTTGTCTTCATAAACTGGCTCAGTCTCTGTCTAATAGCTAATGTGGCTGGAGTTCTGGTGAGGCCCGGCTGTAGGTGGATTCTGACTGTTGATGGTGGTTGAGGTGACTTTAATGTCTGTCATAAATGTTAAAGAGTTTTGGGTGTTTAGCGCTGTAGAAATGGACTTGTAAGAATGTGTACACTGTGAAGTCCTGGATGTGTTCAGCTGGGTTTAGACAGTCCAAATGTATTTTTCCCAGTAGTAGGTGACAGCAGACCCGGTTCAGTCCATTATAGAGCAGTGGTGCTGTCTGCAGTGAACAGGACAGACAGACAATAGTTATTTGGAGCTTGGCAGGTTGGAACATGGTATCAATGCTAACATTAGCTATGCTAATGCTAACTACATCCAGTTTATCTGACATGCATATAAAATATGTAAAATCTGAATTTAATAATACAATCCCAGTACAGATTCCAGTAAAAACTGAGTTGCTTCTCATTAGAGTGAACAGGATTGTTGCTGTTGTTTGTAAAGCTTTAGAGGATTAGCTTAACTTTACTAAAGACGTAAAGAACACTAAGTCTGCTACAGCTGAATGCTTATGAAAGTGGAGTAGTTTTTGATTTGATAAACACTTTTATACTTGATGGCCAGGATTTGGCGCCCCCTGCTGTCTGGGAATGTTAAAGCAGTCGTGGCCAATTTGTGTGATCTCACATGGCTTAGGGTTGAGTTTCCTCATCTTGTTCTCAGTTTCTATCTTCTGTCTTATCTGGTCAACGTCCACTAAGTGCTATTAAGTGCTATAAGCATGTGTTTGTACCAAATGTAACACTCAAATGGTCTTCCTAACTCCCACTCATCATTCCCTGCACCCTACATCACCCTCTCACCGTTCTCTGAGGGGAAGACGTTCCTCAGCTGTTTGATGACTTGCTGCAGGTGGTCAGCAGTGTGGCTCTGGACATCCTGCAGGACACAAACTCCTGGACAGAAATAAAATAAACCAACAAAACACAACAAAAATGCAATTTTTAATTTTGTACTTCCAAAATGTCTGAGACTGTATCTTTGAGAGTAACCTGTACCAGAAGCTGACATTGAAAAGATCCATAATTGCAATGTTGATGTGACTTGTCCAGAATTTACTAGAGACCCACATGCCACACAGAATGATGGCCCAGAACTGGCCAGATGTGGTTGTCAAAACCAAAATGTTTTTAACCCCTTTCCAGAGAGTTTCTCAGTTTTTCCAGGTAACTTAAGCCCAAAAACAAAACTGTTCAATGAGAAAAGAGCAGCCAAGCATTCCTGTTGGACATTCATCAACACTGAACTTGGCTGTTTATTAATAATAAATTATTTTTAAAAAAGCTTATTACAACACAGAATATGTTAGAGCTGGGAGAACATCACACTCCACTGACACACCTTTTGGTTCAGAGCCAGGCTGGTATGGTGGGCGGGGCCCAGGTGAGCAGGTGGAGGCAGAGCTTCCTGCAGAAATGCTGTTCTCAGAGTCAACCCTGGCCTGACAAAAGCATGAACCATGTGTTTATTTGTGATGTTATTAAAACATTGTGGTATTAATGGAACTACTGTGATTGAACTGTTTACAGTGATTAATATAAAATACACACATTTACAGAACATCATATGATACATTGATCATACACATATAGTTTTGGATTGACTGGCTCCTAGCAGTGCTGTGTGTGTTTACCTGCATTAATAGTGTTCTGAGTTGCTGGATTTGGGTTTCCAGCTGTTCTTTGTGTTCCTCCAGCATTCGCATTCGCTTCTCCAATTCCTCCTGTAATGTTGACCTCGGACCTCCGCCTGACCCTGATGACCTCGCTAACCCCTGGGCTTCAGCCTCTGCACGCTGCCACTGCAACCTGCTGTACTCCCCCTGCAGTAGCCTGCAGGACAACACCCACCCAAAACACAATGGCTCAGTCCAAACATCAAAGAAACCACTACAAAAGGTATGAACTTCTGTAGTCTGAATGGCTTCACGTCGGTAAGTTGAATGGGTGTGGCTAAACTACTTTTGGCTAAATGGATGAGGCTAAATTGCTGTACATTGAGTGGATGGAGCTAAACTGCTGTAGATTCAATGGCTATAATTAAACTGCTGTAGTCTGATTGGGTGGGGCTAAAGTACTGTAGACTGAATGGGTGGAGCTTCACTGCTGTAGATGAAATGGGTGGGGCTAAAGTGCTGCAGGTTGAGTGGGTGGAGATAAACTGTTAAAGACTCAGTGGATTTAGCTAAGGTGCTCTAGTCTGATTGGGTGGGGTTAAAGTGCTGTACACTGAATGGGTGTGGTTTCACCTGTGTAGATGGAATGGGTGGGGCTAACGTGCTGTACGCAGTGCAAATAAAGAACATAATTTCTAGAGGAAGGTCAGTGACCTGTTCTGCTGCTCCAGGATGTTGATGGTCCTCTGCAGCTGTCCTCGTCCCTGCTGGCCTGAGGTCAGCAGGTCTTGTCTAAGTGGCTGCTTCACACAAGTGTGGCAATTGTGTAGGTGTGTGCAGGATGGAGCATCTGTGCAGATGTTGGTGTATTCAGGCTCTGCGTTCGGGCTGACTGGCCAGTCAAAGATGTTACTGTATTCGGGCTGAGGGGTCAGGGCAACTGGCTGGTCCGTGCAGGTGTGGTATTTGAGCAGGTGAGGGCAGGGCAGGGCATCTGGCTCAAGAACTGGACTGAAGTATTGAAGCGGGTACTGCTCCTCATCACTGTGCGTACACAAAATAACATTTTAATTGCATGTATACACAGTCACACGAGCATTAAATTAATTAATTAATTAAATTATTAATTCAGTACTATATCAACATACTGGACAAAACAGCATATCAGCTTTGAAAAATACACAAACATGGTGAATGAAGCATTTTCAAGATGTTAACAGAGATGGTAAGAGTGAACATAAGACGATGTACAACTATTTACAACAAAAAGAAGGTGTGAGGTTCCTTTTTTGTCCACTCGTTGTTGGCTGCATTGTGTGGCTTCCTTGCCAAGCATCTCGCCCCTCCTGCCTCACTAATTTACAATCCAAATATCTCTTGTCTATCAACATCAAACACTATTGTAGAGTTTAGAGACACAACTTTCAACAGCAACTTGACACCCGTGATGGGAAATAGATTCTGATGTTAATACTCAATTTAGTATGATTCTCATTGAGATTTGCTCACGGCACTGATCGTCTTCTGGACGAGCAGATGGGAATGGGGGTGGAGTAATTAAATAAAATAACTTATGAAATGACTGACATGAGTCCTTTGGTCTGTAATGCAGTTTGACAGTACACATGTGCTAAAAACAAAACTAAAATCATGTTTTTAATGATGTTCTACCTGTTTTATAGTTTGTGTGTATTAGTAAACAAAGACGAAAAATCCAGTACTGCACCTTTAAAGCTGGCAGGTTGGGAAACACTATTAGAACATAACAGTAGTGAGTGAAGCTTCTTTAGTTATAATGTTTAGTCTGAGTGATACTCACAGGCTGTGGTTGAAGAAGGAACAGTTCTGGTTCTCCATTTCAACCAGTCTGCAGGAAATATAGACAAACGGGTGATAAAATTTCAGATAACATGCTAGCATGCTAGTCATCACTACACATATTCATGTATTAATACTTAACTATTCATATTTTTACATGTATTAAAGGTCCACATCACATCTGTAATAAGGTTAATATACCAAAAAACAATCCTCATTCATGTTTACGTTGTCCAGCCTGTTTCTGTTACTGTGCCTATAAGACTGATATGTGTAAATGGACTCTGCTCTGATTGGCTTCTTTGTATTATATCATATTCAAGGCAAAAATGCTTTATTGTGAACAGGTGGAACATAACTCATGTACACCAAACATGCCATTATATTTAAATGTTTTTGTTTTCGTGACATCACTAAAGCAGTATATTTGAAATGAGTAGTTTCTACATGTGAACTGGGGAGTTTTAAAACACTTTACAACCCTTTTTAAAAGCTAAAAGTGAGGAAATTGTTACTTTTCTTGATATGGCCCTTTGGCAAATGGATTTCTGTCTTACCCACAAGAGGGCGCCATTTATTTGTTTTTAGGAAAAAAGCTTTGTTTTGCTTTAGTGATGAGTAAAACGGCAAAATAAATAAGCATTTTCTTCTGCAGTCATAAGTATCACATTGTAAATATATATGTCAAACTATCATATCTATTATACATACATTTAGACTCACTGTCCATTTTAGCTCCATTGACCATACAAGTGCACTTTATACAGACTGTAGTCCATCTGTTTCTCTGTATACCTCAATGTTCTTAAATGATCAGGACTCCACAGAGCAGGTGGATCACTCTCAGTGACACTGACGTGGTGGTGGTGTGTGAGCTGCTGGAGATTCCACTCACTGTCCACTCTATTAGACACACCTATCTTGTTGGTCAAGGCAGACAGTAGCTCAGCACAGTTTGTGTTGGTCCTCCAGTCCTGACACTGTTGGCTGGTTGGTCCACTATTTTAAAAACATTTAAAAAAATCAGCAGCTCTGACACACACTAACACACCACCCCCACGTCAGTGTCAGTGACAATGACCCACCAGCTCTTCACCACTATTGAAGAACAGGACAAAATGTACAGCGAAACAGATGGACTACAGTCAGCACAAAGTGCACCTGTATACTCAGTGGAGCTAAAATGAGACAATGAGAGATACAAGGATATGGTCATAATGTTCTGATATACATAAGAAAAATTGCATTTCCATCACCAGGGGGCAGTAAGAATAAATATAGGGAGATGCTCTGCCAGACCAGTGGATGACTAACACACACACACACACACACACACACACACACTTATGTACATACACACATTTATTTACACACAGACTGGGCTTTTCCTCTGAGGTGAGGCGGTGACGGTCACACGACGCTGAAAGTCATCACCACTGTGACAGTCGCCGAGGGTCACCCGCAATAAATCCTTCTGCCCAGCATGACCTGCAGGTGACCCCTGGCTGCCCTCCGTCAGACTGTGACTCATTACTGTAATCAGTGCATGTCAGGAGTGACCTGCTGCTCCAGCCGGGCCTCTACAGTACAGCACCAGTAGAGTTCATCCACTTCAGGCCTGATATTACAGTCATTTTATCTCTCTCTCTCTCTCTCTCACACACACACACACACACACACACACACACACACACACACACAAAGGATGCAGACGTCAACGTCATTAGCTGACACATACATTATGAAACACACACACACACACACACACACACACAC
>BRDA01005341.1:3921-14378 GCA_036984385.1 Crenuchus spilurus | reverse complement strand
GTTGTAGCGCATATTTAGTCAATGACATGTACACACAACAGTATATTATTCATCACTTATTTTTTGACATTTTAGGGGAAGCTGAGCTTCCCTTTGCAGTTTTAGAGCAATTGCCTCTGCTCCTTTGGTAGCAATAACCTCAAGCATACATTTCCTGCAGTTGTATGCAAAACTGTTTCAGCAATATTCTTGTTATGCCTGGTGTGAATTAGGTCATGCCACAGCATCTCAATCAGACTGAGGTCAGGACTGGGCCCCTTCAGATGGCATATTTTCTTCTGTTGAAGAAGACTTATATGTTTGGGTCATTGTCCTGTTGCATCACCCATCCTCTGTTGAGCTTCAGTTGGCGGACAGATGGTCTTAAATTATCCAGCAAAATGTCTTGATAAACTTTGATGACTGTTGATGACAGCAATCTGTTTATGTCCTGAGGCAGCAAATCAGCCTCAAACCATGATGCCCCTGCCACCATATTTCACAGTTGTGATGAGGTTTTGATGTTGGTGTCTTGTGCCTTTTTTCTCCACACACAGCATTATGTGTTCTTTCCAAACAACTAACTTTTGGTTTTATCTGTCCACAGAATATTTTGCCATTAGTGCTATGGAATATACAGGTGCTCGTTTGCAAACTTCAAACGTGCAGCAATGTTTTATTTTTGGACAGCAGTGGCTTCCTCCATGGTGTCCTTCCATGAACTTCATTCTCGTTTAAAGTTTTACTTCTTGTAGATTTGTCAACTAAAATGTTAGCATGTGCCAGAGATTTATGTAAGTCTTTAACTGACACTCTGGGATTCTTCTTCACCTCATTGAGCATTCTGTGCTATGGTCTTGTAGTCATCTTTACAGGACGACCACGTGTAGGGAGAGCAGCACCATTGCCGAAATTTTTCAGTTTGTAGACTGTATTACCATGGACACATGAACATCAAGGCTTTAGAGATACTTTTGTAACCCTTTCCAGCTTCATGCAAGTCAACTATTCTTGAACAAGGTCTTCTGAGAGCTCTTTTGTGTGAGGCATGGTTCACATCAAACAATGCTTCTTGAGAACAGCAAACTCAAAACTGGTGTGTGTTTTCATAGGACAGGGCAGCTCTAACCAACACATCCAATCTCATCACATTGATTGGCTCCAGGTTGGCTGACTCCTGGCTCCAATGAGCTCTTGGAGAAGTCATTAGCATAAAGGTTCACAGACTTTTAGCACCCTGTACTGTGAATGATTACATCCATCCACCCATCCATTATCCTACCAACTTAATCAAGCTTATGAGGGATGTGGTTGAATGTTTACATTTTGTGTTTAATAAAAACATTTTGTGTGGTATAATTTTAAGCAGACTGTCTATTGTTGTGAATATTAGAACACATTTAAATACCAATTTATGCGGAAATCCAAGTCATCCCAAAGGGTTCACATACTTATTCTTGCAACTGTATACTGTATGTATATTGTTTATCTAGTACTATTTTGTATATATTTATTTTGTTACTCTATTAACATT
Source organism: Crenuchus spilurus (assembly GCA_036984385.1). NCBI lineage: Eukaryota > Metazoa > Chordata > Actinopteri > Characiformes > Crenuchidae > Crenuchus > Crenuchus spilurus. Next base: position 12,865 of record BRDA01005341.1, on the reverse strand, counting down.
GCAATGTATATTTATATATTTTCTGTTACTTCTGTGTTTATATTTGTTTATGCTTTACTTTTGTGTATACCATTTGTATATATTTGTTTTGTTCATGTATATGCATTAAATATAATTAAGTATTTGTATTGTTTATTGATTAGTATTGTGTATATATGTCTACTGGTGATCTGTACTGTATGTATTAGGGTGAGGGTAAGTGTTGAGATGAGGGGTAAGATAATTAAAGGGAACCTGAGAGAAAGTGTTGTGATGAGGGTCCGAAGTCTGTCAGTGCTTCCTGCAGCTCTCTCAGTCTTTCCTCTGTAGAGTCCTACACAAGCACACACACACAGAACTCAGACACTGTAACACACAATGCATCATGTGTGTGTGTGTGGTTGCGTGTGTGTACCTGCAGTAATCTCCAGTCCGCGTTGAGGTTGTGAAGGGTGTGTGTGTCATATTCTGTAAGACACATGCCGGCATTGCAGAGATGGTGGGCTAACACGTTCACACGCTTCAGCCCCTCCCTCACAGGAATCAACTCTTCCTCAAACAACTACACACACATATTATTATTACATACAGATACTCTCTCTCTCTCTCTCTCTCTCTCTCTCTCACACACACACACACACACACACACACACACACACACACACACACACACACACACACACACACACACACACATATATTATTATTACATACAGATACTCTCTCTCTCTCTCTCTCTCTCTCTCTCTCTCTCTCTCACACACACACACACACACACACACACACACACACACTTACATACAGTCATATCAGAATATTATAACCATCTATCTACCTACAAGACATATCAGTGTTCGCTCAATGATGATCTCGGACACTTTCCTTGCTGCTCCTGTGTTTACTAGAGTTAACTGCTCTGATTCCTCTCACCAGAGTCGTTGTTCCCCTCTGGCATCAATGGTTCATGTGGTATCACTATTATCCCACTGGGAGGTCTCAGTGTCTGAGAAGTCCATTTTCAGTGCACCTTCACTACAGCGGCTCTAAAACCTGCCACAGAGGTAGTGGTTTCTGAGACGATACCACCACCATGCTTAACACAGTACCCTATTATCATGTCCTTTTAGACATCAATCAGATTATGTCCTGTGTCCATGATGACAGCCTTACACACTGTTACAACTGACTGGTGTGCTCACTTATTTCACTCAGGGGTGGATTTAACCAACATGCAAACCACACAATTGCTTGGGGCCCTGGAGATCAGGGGCCCTGCTGACCAAAAGAGGTTGGCAAAAAAAGACTGTTTTGGTTCTCTGCTGTGTTACGCTATATTAAAAAGAGACAGGTTGAGCACTAGGACCCAGCAAAAAAACACTCAGTCAGAAGCCTGTTTCTCTTTAGACCACTCACTAATGTGTGATTGGCCGTCCCAGCGGTCACTCCGTCAGTGTCTGGACTTTCAAACCATCCATCCATCCATTATCACACCTGCTTAATCCTCATCAGGGTTGCGGCCTTGATTTGGCCTGTAGTCCGTGTTCACCTCCTTCTCTCTCTCTCTCTCTCTCTCTCTCTCTCTCACTCTCTCTCTCTCTCACTCTCTCTCTCTCTCCCTCTCTCTCTCTCTCTCCCTCTCTCTCTCTCTCTCTCTCTCTCTCTCTCTCTGTCTCTGTGTGTGTGTGCATCTACCAGTCTGTGATAAGCCATCCATTTACATGCCTCTTAAGCTTAACTATTATCAAAATAACTCAGAATTTCTGCTTATTTTTACTCAACAATGAGGTATAATTATGTGTAAATGAGGTCTATTGACCATACAGTCCAAACATAAGTGTAACATTGGTGTTAATGAATTTGGAGTGAAGTTGATTATCAAGGTGTAACACAGAATTGGGTGATAATTTTATATTACATGTCTTTAACAGTTTATTAATATTTAATAATACATATTTAATTAATGATTAATATTAATTTAATAATAATATTTTTATAATTATTATTAGTATATTATTAATTGTAACTAGTAATTCCTAATAAAATATTAATAATAATGTTTAAGTAATGTTTAAGAACTTCTAAATCCGCCCCTGCTTATTTATACATGCAGTAAAAACTGTCCCATGACATCTGTGACATCCTGGACTAAGTTGATTCCAAAGCAGGAGTGGCCATAATATTCTGATATGATATCTATACACACACACACACACCCACACACACACACACACACACATACGTGTGTGTATGAGTCTATGTGTGTTGACATGATATGGGTTAGTATGTATGTTTGTATGTTTGTACCCCTATAGCGTCCACATGGTCCTGCAGTGTTTCTATTTGCAGTTCTTCCAGTGGTTCCCAGGCCTGCTGGACCCCCTGAGCTTCATGTATCTCTCGTTGTATTTCCTCTATGCTGCAGTGCAGCTCCTCCAGGCCGCTCACAGCACTCTCCAGCCTCCTCCTGCGGGCACTGCAGCGCCGCAACACACTCTGCCACTGAGTCTCTGCGGTTCGAGCAATGTGCCACACACACTCTCCCACTGCTGGCTCCACACACACCTCTGCGACACAAGCATACAAACAACACACTCTCACAGACTTCACAATGAAACTTGAAACTCCACTGCCTCTAATTCTTTCTCATTTAAATGCTGCTAAAAACACACAGTCACTGCTACTCTAGTGCCCCTTTGTGGAGAATCATCAGCCTGACAAACATGAGCGAGTGAGTTAAAGGTTCTTGTGATGCTTTGCATCTAACAATGGAAAAATTTGAAGGCTCAGCGTGGTTTCTACTACCATTGTCTAAACCTGCAATTTTGAAATTTGACAGTTTAACCCTTTCATGCAAAACTTAAAAAAAAATCTTATTTAACTGAAGTTGTATTCAATGTTGATTCTCAGTCAAGATTTTTAGGCTGATAAAAAAGTTTTATGTTAAAAGATATTAAACATATATTATTATTAGATAAATAAAATAAAAATGCTTAATGTCATAAAAGAAATATTACATAATGTAATTTTAAGTACCACTCTGGCTATGGCTAAAACAACATTTGGTAGTAAAAATATCTCTAAGATGCCTGATGTTACACACGTATTTCATCATCATTTACTGCTAAAATTTTATATTTGAAGAGCACAATGATTATGTTGCACCTTAAATGTTCATTTTTGTGCTTACATTTAATTTAATTGGGAAGATGGTTTTTGTAGAAGAATTTAAGAAAAAAATTCCTCGTCAGCCATTTTTGTTTACTGTGAGGTTTTCTGCAGTTACAACATTTAAGCCCAAGCATGTAGGAGATGATGGCTTATAAACAGCTGTTCACTGTAGTGAATGCTACATGTAAAAATGTAAATGAAGGAAGTAAATTTTGAACACCAAACAAATTTGAGGCGAAAATGAAAAAAAGGGGGAAACTGAGTAAATTGCGCACCTGTGCAATGGCTGGTGTTTTCCACTATAGGGCGCAGTGAGAGGAATTCCTGAGCTGCCTCCAGTACAGAGTGCACAAAAGATGTTCTAGAGTTCAGCTCCTCCTCAAAGAACTGCAAAAGAAAATTTGATTAATAAAAATCTTGTTCTTGTTCAAGATCTGGTCATTTCCAGACTACTGCAATTCCTTTTCTTCCTACAGCTTTCTGCTCATCAACAATCAAGATCATATTCATGACAATTTTCTTCATCAACAGTCATCATCACCATCATCATTACAATTGCTATCATCATCAACACCATCATTATCATCTTCATCATCATCATTGCTGCTATCATCATCAACACCACCATCATCATGATCACTACTGCTATCAACCCCATTGACATCATCATTACTGTTATCATCACCATCATCAATGCTGCTATCATCAACACCACCACCATCATCATCATCAACATCATCCCTACTGCTATCATCACCATCATTATCACTACTGCTATCATCAACACCATCATTATCATCATCATCATCATCATCATCACTACTGCTATCATCAACACCACCATCATCATCATCATCATCATCACTACTGCTATCATCATCATCATCATGATCACTACTGCTATCATCCCCATTACCATAATCATTACTGTTATCATCACCATCATCATCAATGCTGCTATCATTAACACCACCACCACCATCATCATCAACATCATCATCATCACTACTGCTATCATCACCATCATTATCACTACTGCCATCATCAACACCATCATTATCATCATCATCATCACTACTGCTATCATCAACACCACCATCATCATCATCATCATCATCACTACTGCCATCATCATCAACACCACCACCATCATCATCACTACTGCTATCATCCCCATTACCATCATCAGTACTGTTATCATCACCATCATCATCAATGCTGCTATCATTAACACCACCACCACCATCATCATCAACATCATCATCATCACTACTGCTATCATCACCATCACCATCATCAACACCATCATCATCATCATCACTACTGCTATCATCATCAACACCACCATCATCATCATCATCATCATCATCACTACTGCCATCATCATCAACATCATCATCATCATGACTCCTGCTATCATCATTGACACCATCATCATCATCATCATCACTGATATAATCATCATCATCAACACCATCTTTTACATCATCATCACTACTGCCATAATCATCATCATCATCATCATCATCATTATCATCATCACTACTGCTATCATCATCAACACCACCACCATCATCATCATCATCACTACTGTTATCAGCATCAACACCATCATCATCATCATCACTACTGCTATCATCCCCATTACCATCATCATTACTGTTATCATCACCATCATCATCAATGCTGCTATCATTAACACCACCACCACCATCATCATCAACATCATCATCATCACTACTGCTATCATCATCGACACCATCATCATCATCACTACTGCGATCATCAACACCATCATTATCATCATCATCATCATCATCACTACTGCTATCATCATTGACACCATCATCATCATCATCAGTGCTATAATCATCAACACCATCTTCATCATCATCATCATCATCACTACTGCTATAATCATCATCATCATCATCACTACTGCTATAATCATCATCATCATCATCATCATCATCATCACTACTGCTATAATCATCATCATCAACATCATCACTACTGCTATCATCATCATCATCATCATGACTCCTGCTATCAACATTGACACCATCATCATCATCATCACTGATTTAATTATCATCAACACCATCTTCTTCATAATCATCACTACTGCCATAATCATCATCATCATCATCATTATCATCATCACTACTGCTATCATCATCAACACCACCATCATCATCATCATCATCATCACTACTGTTATCAGCATCAACACCATCATCATCATCATCATCACTACTGCTATCATCCCCATTACCATCATCATTACTGTTATCATCACCATCATCATCAATGCTGCTATCATCAACACCACCACCACCATCATCATCATCAACATCAACATCAACACTACTGCTATCATCACCATCATCAACACCATCATCATCATCATCATCATCATCATCACTACTGCTATCATCATTGACACCATCAACATCATCACTGCTATAATCAAGATCATCAACACCATCATCAACAAGATCATCATCATCATCATTACTGCTATCATCATCATCATCATCATCACTACTGCTATAATCATCATCATCATCAGCATCATCACTACTGCTATCATCATCATCATCATCATGACTCCTGCTATCATCATCGACACTATCATCATCATCATCATCACCATCATCACTGCTATAATCATCAACATCATCAACATCATCAACACCATCTTCATCATCATCATTTACAAATCTGCTCCTTTCTCCAGGAAAAGCTGTAGAAACTTTAAGTTATTCTTTTGAACCTTGAGGAACATGATGGTTCTTTAAGGGGAAATTTCTTTGCTTGGAATTGTGTACACAGGGTGATAAGTAGTGATTATTAGTAATAAGTATAAATGGGACAAAATCCAATAATTTTAATATTCAATACATGTCACACATTTTGTGAACCTTTGTGGGCAGAATGTCTGATTATGAGGCTGAAGCAGTGTCTTCAAAGCTTAGGATGCAGCCTTCGTAGACCTGGTTTCTCAGCTGGAGAAATGTGTCCTTTGTTTCTGACAAATCCTAGGACACAGCTGGTGCATCCTTTGAGACCTTCAGTCACCCACAATCCATCACACTCAGCACGAAACCGTTTGAAAAAGTGGCAGAAACAGCTGTGAGATGTCTCGTGCACCAGAGTTTGTAATGAAATGAAATGTAATGAAATATAGATTTTAATGTGAAGTTTAAATGTCATTTTGCTTATGTCAGTAAGCCATCATGTGTCTGTATGTCCTACTAAGACCATCTTGAAATGTGCATGACTGAGCCTTGAAGAGCAACTATCAGATACCAGTTCTAGCAAGGTCTCTTCTACCTCAACTACAGCCTTCACTCTGAAACAAGAGCAAGACTCAAATGTTTCTTTTTTGATGACTCTTGAAACTTAATATAGATTTTCCTAACAATTTTTTGGAGTAATAGCATGAGGCCAGAAAGAGACAATAGATGCTTCTGGAATCATCATATCAAAACTGAGACTCCAAGATGAGAAATGATTGAGTTCATATTGAGATTCCCTTAGTAAAAAGTGTTATTATCTGAGCAAATCTGAACACAATATGAGAATTTATAGAGATTATATATAATTATATACATTTTATTACACAAAAATTCAACAGGAGACGTGAGATTCCTCAGGTCTTTTTCTCAGGAGAAATATCTGAACAGACCTTTTAAGGTGAAGTCTCCTTTGTGGTTCTCTCAGAACTTGTGATGTCTATGAGAAATTCATGAGATGTTAAGGAGAACATTTAGATGTTACCAGTTATTACCTGGTGTTGCTGTTTCTGGTGCTTCAGGGTTTTAAGATCCCCGCCAAGAGGCCACGGCTCCTCAAGCTCCGCCTCCTTTACAGCCAGCCAGCCAATCAGCTCCTGCAGAGATGACTGGAGACTAAAAACACACACACAGAGTAAAGACATTTGCTTTTGAGTTGATCAAATAAACCACAACCAGTTTTAAAATGCACACGCGTGTGCACACTCACACACAACCACACGCTATTACCTGTGTTGGGCTCTTGTCCCACATGCTCTTTGGCTCTCAGGTAAAGTGTCATGGTGGGGTCCATTTCCCACTGATGATGATAACCACTGTGAGGACCCCTGTCCAACTGAGTAAAAATACATATAGTATCATCATCAGCAGCAGCATCATCATCATCATCATTATCCTAAACAACACCATCATCCTCATCATCATCATGATTCTAAACATCATTATCATCATCAACATCATCATCATCATCATTATCCTAAACAACACCATCATCATCATCATCATTATCCTAAACAACACCATCATCATCATCATTATTATCCTAAACAACACCAACATCACCATCATCATCATGTCCATCTTCATCATGGTCATCCTAAACATCATTATCAGCATCATCATCATAACCAATGTCATGATCATCCAAAAATGATCTACCCCAGTTAGGACCATCTACAACACACTGAACAGACAAAAACATCTGTACCATCATCTTCATCCTTAAAAGTACCATACAAATGTGAGGCACAGCTGTGCTGTCCTGTCATGGGGAGACTGTGAGTTTGAAGCCCAGTGCTCAGTGTGCTGATGGCAATAAACCTGCAGACTGATAATCACTAACACAGAGTTTCAGTGTGTATGGACATGCTGCTGTGCACACGCTCTTCCTCTTCTTTGTCTCAGTGGTTTGGCTTCAGTCCAGGCGTGTGGAAGGAGGATGTTGGATGACTTTTATGCATATATGCACCTACACACACACACACACAAACACACACACACACACACACACACACACACACGGCCTCTGGTGAGCTGTACTTTATTCATGAGAGCATTACAGTTGCAATCTGTTCCTTTAACTTTCTATGACATACACACACAGTCACACATTCATCTACACCCCACAGGAAAAAGAAATCCAAAAGGAGATCTCCTTAAAGGGCTCATATCCAGCTGTTTCCCCCTGAGCTCCACTTTTAGCATTTGTGAATTTATGCACTAAAAACAGTCATCATGCATAATGATTACAATTTACAATTGTAAAAAATTACAATATGGTGAAAAGGTTCATTTGGGTTCTTAATTTAATTCAAAAAGGTAAACTGTCATATATTTTATATTAATCACACATAAAGTGACACATTTCAAGCATTTTCTTTATGTTAATGTTGATCAGTAAGACTTCATGATGTCATTAGTTTATGAAATTATTAGAATATGTCATTTGGAGTTTGAGGAAATTGCTATTCAAACAGTATCAAAATGAAAAAAGGATAGAAAAATGACAGTTCATGTGTAATGAATATAAAATATATCACAGTTTACCTTTTTGGATTAAAGTGTGAACACAAATTAATGTTCTCATTCATTTTTGAAGATGTACTAGTATTGTGACTTCTCTTTATCCATTAGAATAAATGTTTCTGTTACTGTGCCTTTAAGACTTATGTAAATGAGCTTTGTTCTGATTGGCTGCAGACTAGGTTGAAATACTTGGGCGGTGTTAAATACCTGTAGGAATTGATGGGTACTGTATATGCAAATACAAACCGGATTCCAAAAAAGTTGGGACACTAAACAAATTGTCAATAAAAACTGAATGCAAAGATGTGGAGATGGCAAAAGTTGGGACAAGTAGCAATAAGTGGCTGGGAAAAGGAAATTGAGCATATAATGAATGGCTGGAAGACCAATTAACATTAATTAGGTCAATTGACAACATGATTGGGTATAAAAAGAGCTTCTCAGAGTGTCAGTGTCTCTCTGAAGCCAAGATG
>BRDA01005339.1:1119-15275 GCA_036984385.1 Crenuchus spilurus | reverse complement strand
TCTGTGATTTGTGTTCTATTCTGAATAAAATATTAGATGTTGGCACCTCCACACCATTGCATTCAGTTTTTATTCACAATTTGTTTAGTGTCCCAGCTTTTCTGGAATCCGGTTTGTACACGAGCGCCGTCGTCGTCTCGTTTATTTTTTTAAAAACCCATATAAACACATTATATAGCAGATTAAAGTATACTGTATATTGGCCGGCTGACATGGATTAATCAGTTTTACATGTATTCTTATGGGGAAAATGCATCCAGCTAACGAGCAAACCAGCTAACGAGCTTGGCTCCTGCACGGATTAAACTCGTAGTTGTTTGTCATCTATATGTGTTTATCACAAAGACAAGCAGTTAAGATATTGGAGGAGAGAGAAGAGGCCAGCTTAGCTGACACATAAAGCTATTTATCATTAACATAACAGTGAAAATGGATACAATGGTACTGGGGGATGTGGGTAAATGATGAACAAGATTGGCCCTAAGACTGAACCCTATGGAACTCCATGGCGGTCTGCTGAGCTGTGGATTCTGTAATCTTTCTGTTTGCAAAATAGGAGGCAAACCACTGACACAGTGGCACAGACTCCAGTGCTAACAAGACAATCCAGGGGATGCTGATAGGATATAATGTCAAAGCTTGAAGTCAAGAAGGAAGAGGATGGAAAGTAAACCAGAATCAGCTACCCAGAGGTCATATGCAGTCTTCACCAGGGTTGTTGCTGTGCTATGTTGGAGCAAAGGTTAAACTGTAATTGTTCAAATTATTAAGAATGTAGGTGTGAAGGTGAGCTGCAGCTCCCTTCTCAAGAAATGTGCAGACTAGAAATAGGGCAGCACTTAACCAATAATACACGAGAGGGAGTGCTATAATGTGAGATACGTGCACTGCGGTCATATGTACATGATCAGCACACCAGGGCCAAAATCTCACAGCAAGACCCTCGAGTATATTATTGTGATTATACCTGAGTTCTGCTATCACAGTTTATTATTAGATTTTAAGATAAAGAGGACTGAAAAAAATATTTGTTTATCAACCTTCCTCGAAGTAAAGTAGTTCCTCAATCAAATACTCCACTGCTAAAACATCATCATCTGACTGTGAGCTTCATTCATAATAGTGGAGGAACATAATTTCCTCCTACAGTCTAAAAACATGGAGGTGAGGTGAATTGGTTACTCTAAATTTTCCCCGGTTGTGTGTGTGCACCTAGCGATGAATTAGCGCCCTGCCCTGAGCTTAGTTAGGATAGTGTAATGACCTGCCCTTCGCCTGGTGAGGGTGTAGGGGACTAACTGCGACCCTGATCAGGATTAAATGGATGGGATAATGGATGGATGGATGGATGCTTATTGACATTTATGGTTATAACTGTTTTCATATACACATAATGAGAAGTGCTACTGAACCTGCTATAGCACTGAAGTGACATTGGCTAACATACACTGAATTGTTTTAAAAATGTATGTTTTTTAATCAGAAATTGTATATCATAAAGAAATCACCCCAAAACTCATCTCATCAAAAAAGATACCACCCATTACCTACAGTTAAAGCAAACATGATAGAGTTAAACAAATACGTGATTGTGAAAGTGAGAACTTGCACTCATCTGTAACAGTTAAATGTGCATTATTAAAACCTCTAAAATTTATCACAGTTATTTAGTCCATTTTGAGAATATCAGAGTGTGGGTACTTGGGTCACCCAAAACACAAGAGCCCATTCTGAGCTTCAGTATAAATGGGGCGGATCTATGTGAGAATGCTGACACATCGTTCCAACTACAGAGTAAGAGCTTCACTTAAATCCATCTTTCATTCAGTATCATTCCTTTAATTATCATATGAAATGATTTACAGTAGGAGTAGGGCTTTTATTTATTATTCATCAGTGAATGCATGCTGTTACTTATTACGGTCTGTATTTCTTACAGGACAGATAACTTCTGAAATGATGCCTACAGAATCAGCAGCTGCCGTAAATGTAACATTCATCCGTCCTTCCATGTTTTACATCAGTGGATTTTACAACATCGCACACATAAAGTATTACTTCATATTTCTGTCCTTTGTCTATGCTGTGACTATTCTGGGGAATTCAAGCATTATGTGCACTATTTATCTAACTCGTAGTCTACACACAGCAAAGTACGTAGCTGTCTTTAACTTGGCTGTCTGTGATTTGTGTGGAAGCACAGCTCTCATCCCAAAGGTTCTGGATACATTTCTGTTTGATCACCAGTACATAACTTACGAAGCATGTATGTCATACATGTTTTTTGTTTACATCTTTATGGCCATGCAGTCTCTGACTCTGCTTGCTTTAGCCTTTGACAGAGTAATTGCTATATGTTTTCCTCTGAGATATCATGTTATTGTCACAAAATCCACAATGACTATAATCATAGGTGTTATGTGGATTATTGCTGTGACCATTGTGGGTCTCACTGTAGCTCTGTTAAGTAAACTGTCCTTCTGTAGATCTGTTATTATAGAAAGTCATTTTTGTGCTCATGGCTCTATCTTTACATTAGCGTGTAATAATAATTTCATGAGTTATGTAATGGGTAATATCTGTTTCATTGTATTGATATGCCTCCCAATAATACTGATAACTATTTCATATGTGTGTATTGGTACTGCTTTGCTTAAGATCTCAAAGGGGGGTGACCGGATCAAAGCTATGAAAACCTGCATCTCCCACCTCATATTAGTGGCTATATTGTATCTTCCTATTTTCGCTATGAATGTAGCAGCTTTGATATCACCAGCAGCCACAAATGACAGTATATTTAACATTTTTCTGACACAGACTATCCCACCTATGTTAAATCCCATCATTTACACTCTAAAGACAGAAGAGGTCATGCAGGCCATTAAAGCACTCTACAAACGAGTCAAAGTGATGGTGACGTCTTGTGATTGCTGTGGGTTCTCTTACAGGTGGGCCAAGCACACATTGAAAAGCAGTACTTTTTAATGTGATCAGGGATGGGAAAAGATATAATTATCTCAGAATTGCTGAGCCTGACACATACCGTAAAAGCAAATCTATTTTTCAAAACAGTGTAAAACCTGAACAGAGTTGGGAAATTGAAAGTGACATAAGCCCAGCAGAGATGAGTCTGAGATTCTCAGCTTAAACGTTGAACAGTGGTTCATATCTTTTTTCTTATACCATTTTAACAATAAATAGTATAATATTAGTTTGAAATCTTGGTGTATATTTGGTCAAAGTAAAATATAGTAACACGGCCTGCTTAAAATATGTTCATCACACTGAATATGTTTATAAAATTAATCCAAAAAGCTGGCGTTGTTTAAAAAAAAAGATAATAAATTTGTTAAACAAAATACACAACTATATCTAATATGCATAATTATTATCTGCAATTAGTCCAGTTTAAAGAAACAAATAAGCATGAGATGTTCCATTGTGTTTAGTTATTGCTAATTCTATTAGTTAAATGGGAAAAAATGCTAATAAATTCTCCAGTGCTTTTTACCAAAATGTCCTTAATTTTACACATTGGTAAGCACCTGGACTATGCCCCATAAACCCTGTACATGCATTCAATAATAGTGAATTATGCATAAACAGAACAACATTATTTATAAAAGGTTCAATAAGAATGTAACTAAAGTGTAATTTTAATGCAAATTAAAAGTTGCATAATAAGTCGCACAATAAAATCTATTAATGCTTAATCTATTATATTGTGACAGAGGACACATTTACTCATTTTGTCGCTACCATTTGTATTCACTGTTTTGAAAAAACTATTATTTGTATTCCACTTTTCACCCCACTATGACACCCTTTGGGCTGCCCACCACTTATCAATACTGTATGAATGAATACAGTATATGTTTATATTTCTTTAATATCATCACTATAACATCACTTACTTTATTTTAATAAATCATTTAAATATCAAAATAGTGAATATTTTGGTTAGATCTCTGAGGAGACTGATGTCACACATCACATCAGGAACTAAACACAACAGGTTTATTTAATACATGAACTTCCCCAATGCTGTGGAGTGCTCATATGCATAGAACCAGTGCGTGACTGTTAGGTTTCATATTCACCACAAGATGGAGACAGGAGAACACAAAGCAGCTTAACACAAACCTAAATCCCTGACACGGACAGCAGTAGCAAAAATTATTAGAAACTACATGCAGGAAACTCATATTTATATTTGTTTCGTGTGCTGGATGTGCTTACATGCAGTCATTTAGAATATCAAAAAAGCATTTAACAATTTGACCAAATATGTCAAAGGTTGGCATAAGACTGTAATGTGCTTAAATGGCAAAAAAGTGGAAAATAATGATGCTAAGAAAGGCTTCACTGCCTCATTACTCCAATGGGTGGAGAGCAGTAAAATACCCCTGGTGAGGTATAAGATTACAGATATTCTAGTCTTTATGAATGCTCCACTAAGAAAAACCACAAACTTCACCTTACCCTGAACAATAGATGCTAATTAGGCCATGACATGTTTGTTGTCCAATTTGTGTTTGCACTGAAACATAATATCACTGACACAAGCATAATAAAGGCCATAAATGTAATAAATTGCTGACAAGTAATAAATGGTCGTCCAATAACACAAGATTTTTGCACATAATGTAGTAAGGTATTGTTGATTGTATTATAAATTGAGCTACAATATAATTCAAAATAATGTAATAATTGCAACATGTAATAAAACACTGAACTGACCATTTAAAGTCAACTTAAATATATGGTGCATTTGGTTTTGCACTGTGTTAACTGTTTTAAATGAATGACATGGCAAACATTAGTCTGCTTCATTCTTTTAATAATCTGAACATTATAAAAGTGTGTAGATAAACATTTCTTTATTTCTCTACATGTACTTACAGGTTTAGTCAAGCTAAAATAATACATGAGCCACAATCATTTGGGTTCTTTGAGTGTTTATGGTTCTATATAGAACCATTTTCTTTACTAAGGAACCCTTGAATAATATTTTTTAGGAGTGTAGATGGTTCTACATAGAAGTCTTCTGAAAATGGCTCTATATAGCACCAAAAAGGGTTCCTCTATTATTACAAGCCTGACATCATAACTACTGTAGAACCCTTTTGGAGCTATATAGAACCATTTTCAAAAAGGTTCTGTATAATACCATCTACAGCATATTCCTCATCAATCTGCAGAACCCTTTCACCATGGAAAGAACCCTTTATCCATACAAAGGTTTTTTTTTTGAGTGTTCATGCTTCTAAATAGAACCATTTTATTTATTTTTGTACATATATATGCACAGAAGGAAAAGGAATGACTCTACATAGGTAAGACACTGTTGAAGGTTGTTAGTATAGACATGTCCTGAGGACAGCGGTTATGGTATAATCTCAATTTCATAAGGGAGTCAATGTAAAAGAGAGTTTCAGGGGCAGCATAGAATCCAGAGCTGACTGGAAGTCCAACATCAATGCAGATGAGATCCAGTGACAGTATGAGTGCAGTATTCAGCATCAGCCCAAGGACAAACACTGTCAGAGCCAGTGGGAGATCTAGTGTCCACTGCATAATGTATATGTATACGTTAGCTTATATACTAGTGCATCTCCAAAAGTTAGAATATTGTGAAAAGGTTCATTTGTGCTCATAATTTCATTCAAAAAGTTTGAACTTCCAGTTGGCTCTGGACTATCTGATGCCCCAGAAATTCACTTTTACATTGGCTCTCCTTCTGAAGTTGAAATTATACCATAACTACCTTTAAACATACTGTCCTCAATTATTTACTTTACCATCAGTAAGTACATCCTGTAATTCCTTTACCTTCATATATAGTGGACACAGTTTGGACAGTTTTTTAACCCTTTAGAATCTGCATAAATGTGACCTAAACTCCATCAGATTACATGCCTTTTTTAATTAAATTATGAGCAATAAACAAATATATTTTTTCACAATATTCTATATTTTGATGCATTACTATTTTAAAGGTATGCGTTTTTTTAAAAAAATAAATAGTTTTAAATATACTGAGAACTGAATTTAATTATATACTTTAAATATAGTGAAGAAAGCCTATTCTGTTAAGCCAGAGGGACAGCTTTGTGAGGAATAAGTACAGCCCAAATACTTTAAAGACCAAGCAAAGTGAGACAGCATTAGCAATGTCTATCCTAACAGAAACATATTTAGACCAACAATGTGAACAGAAGACAAAACATTTCATTTCAGTTATTCTTTATTCAGTTTATAGATGTATTTCCATTTGTAGTTTGGAGATAGCATTAGTTTCTATTTACAATCATTTCTGAAAACTTCAGCGCTGTACATATTTGAACCCTGATCAGAATAAGCTGTAGTCTGATGAGCTAGTGCTGTGTTAAAAAAACAAAGAAATTAAAAAAAAAACATTTGAAAAAATTATAGAAGAAAGCACAATACAATGATCTTTTGTTAGGGAAATTTTGTTGGTAAAGTACAAGACATCAGTAGGTGACTTTTCCCACTGCTAATAAGCTAACTGTTCAGACAGTCATACACTAGACACCAATACAGCTATAACAGTAATCTATTGTCATAGTCTCTATGTGATTTATATTAAATATACTCTACACAAATATAACCTTCAGGTCAAATTCCCATTTAGAAAACAAAAACAAATTGGATAGAACAAACCAAATTAAGATAAAACAGCACATTTGTGCTGTGCAAATCAGAGAAAAGAAAAACTTCATTTATTAGTTTTCTGGTTTGAAGATAAGCACTGGTTTCAATAACGCACTGTATGCGGGGAAAGAATTAACTTCTGTCAGATGCATAAAATATCTTTTTTTCTTTTACTTTAAACACGGTCACAAATCTGTCCTCACTCCTCAGTCACATTGTTCAAAGTGATTGATAGCTATAGAGTATTTATAAAATTCCCCACATTGTAGCTAGACTTTTATATTGCCATGTTTTAGCTGAAAAAAATATTTATTAAAAATAGATAACTGCCCAGCTACTGGTAGAGAATTACGTTGTTATTTGTTCGTGAATAGCTTAATGTCTAAAATTCCCTTCGTTCTCCCCAAATTTTTAATCTAAAAACAAACTTAATTGTAATTTGCCCTTGCTTTTTTCCAGTTTATTTATATTTGTTTATTTATATAGATTCTGACATATGTTTTGATATTATACCTTAATATCATTTAATTAATTTGATCATTTAAAGGCTTTTTTTGCAAAATGCATTCAAACAACGCATAGCTACTTAACAGCTGTCTTGTCAAGTTCTCTCAAGTATGAAAATAGAAGTATGCAGCTGATTCCCAGGTGCTAACCCTTGCATACATTTCAGTATGCAAGTGCATAGTGCAAGTTAAAAAAAATTAAATCAACTATGTTATGAAGGTCAAGCACTGATGTGGGGGGCTCTGAAAATAGAGGTTTCAGAAATAACAGGATTTATAAAACCAAATTTCAGAGAATAGCTTTAATCTGAGGACTATTTCATTATTATCACTTAATGAAATTGAACCACACAATCCTGTACCCTGCACCTTTAAAAAAATAAAGGACAATTATCGTAAAACTCCCCTAGAAGGAAGAATCAAAACTATCTAAAAGGGTGGACAGAACACTGGTCGGTCAATTAAAGAACCTGCTGACTGTCAAAAACACAGCCAGAAAATATCACCATGCAACAACAACCCTTCAGTTTTCTCAGTTTGTGACAGAATTGATTCTGCATTGGTATCTGATCTGTAACTGCTATACTGTGTCTAGGAGAAACTGGCATTCTTAGCATGTGGAACTTTATCCATAAAATGTGCACTTCAAAAGACACATTGAGTTCATTACAAAGAGAGAAAACAAAAAAAGATACTCATTATCATTGATCAGGCACATTAATGCTTGGTCTGCTGTGCTAAAAAGAATACACTAAAGATGTTGATTAACTCAGTGGTTAAATGATTGCCTCTGCTCTGATAGACTGAGTAGAAAAAGGACTACAGCAATGCAGAGGTTAATCCATTACTGTGTAAACTGCGGCTATACCTTCCCAATCGGAAATGCCAAGCCCAAGTCCGTTAAATTAAGCAGTTTGTCGGATATTGTTATATTCCACAGTTCTCTCTCTCTTGCGTGCACAGAAGGAGTAGAAGCAAAGCGTTTGACTAAGCCTTCTGCTCGTTCATCTGAGTGCAGTCTGAAAACAAAACAGAGTGTTTCCTCCATGTGCAAATCGAAGGGAGGGGAGTGTACATGTGACTGAAAAAATGGAAAGTGATAAAGGACTAAGAAAGTGAGACCGAGAAAGAGAATTTACAGCATATGACTATATGTGGATGTGTTAATAAGGAAAAGAGACTGTTGTGTGTGTGTGAGAGAGAGAGAGAGAGAAAAAACAGAGAGAGATGAGACTGATGAGGTGTTTTTGAAGAAGGGTTCTGTTTCATCATCTGCTGCATTTTATACTAGGCTTTTAAATGGTGACCAAGACACTACACAAAGCCCATTTGTATAGACAAGTCTTCTGGTAGATGTGTGTGTGTGTGTGTGTGTGTGTGTGCGTGTGTGTGTGTGTGTTTCAGCAGCATAGGACACTACAGAACACACTCATTCGTGGATAGAGGGACATCTTTAGAGAATCACACAGCAGTTGCTCTCTCCAGTTTTCTCCCGATTCCTCTGACCTAAGACAAAAAAGGAATTTACAGAAAAAAACAATACAGTCATGAATAAATCATTACAGCCATTCTATTGTAAACAAATTCAATACATAGGCAAGTAAGACTGTTAAGGTGTTTCACTCTAACAAGACTGCTGCTGTTGCCTTAGCAATTCCAACATTTGACACATTTCTCACAATATGCTGTTCTCTTATAAAACATAACTAATGAGCTTATGAATAACTGCGTGAATATTTTATTACATTTCATGTATGAGAGTGATCAGATTCCATACATTGAATATATAAACTAAAACTTTACATGTAATGAGACAGTGATCAGGGAGCGTGTGAAAGAGCAAACAGAACGAGAGAGCAACACAGAAAGGGTAAAATGGTTACCTTGGGAATTTGGCTCGGGCAGCGTCTCTCTAGCAACTAAATGCATCACTGTGGTTTTTCCAAGGGGCAGTTTTAATGCTGCATTGAAAAAAAAGAGTGGCAAATAACCCAGAATGAATGGACAAGACTAAATACTTCAAGGCCAAACATCAAGAGGCACATGACATAAAAATATTGAGTGGGATAACTCTAGAAACGGCAGCTGAGACATAAAGGAAGAGCAAGTAGCATAAACCTTAGATTGGTTTTACTGAAAGCTTTTAGGGCTTGGACTGCCTCAGTGGCTCTGACACTCTTCCTAATGCCAAAAGCAATCTTCATTCTCTCTGTCGCTCTCTTTTGTGCCAGTATGCATTATCAAAAAGACATTTATTTGGCGTATCCTGACTGCATTTCAGGTCGCGGCACTGACCACTCAGCACCGGCCTTACAATTTTCTTTGTGTTCGAACGAAAAATGCAGATTTCTTTGCTGATTGGAACAGGTTGGCTGTGGCGTCATTCATAAATGCTCCATAAAAATCCCACAAAATCCCATGAAACTCAATAAAGCCAAGTGATAAGACGCTATAAACATACTGATACATTTTAGAAACTCTGGACCGTCTGAAACAGCACTTTTCAAATTAGAGACTGTTTCTTTTCTAACAGTACCGATACTGAAACTTTGCGAGAGGTCAATATCGATCAGTCTGATTTTCTATAAAAAGAGGAATTTCTTAATTCTTTTGTTTTGTTTGTTTTTTATTGCCAATTTTCTCCTCTTCCCAATGTGGTAGTAGCCAATTAACCCATCCCATCCTCTAGGGGGCTCTCCCCATCACTTTACACTGTTCCTGACTCTAGGAGGGTGAAGACATGCACAAGCACGTTATGTGTGATGCCAGTCATGCCTGGAAGAAAGCGCAGGGTTCCCAGCTCCGACTGGACCAATCAGTAGACACCTGAGCCAGCGGACATTGCAATGTGAGAGTAATAGGGAGAGTGAGAGCGCCATCTACCCACCCAGAGAGAGCACTGCCAATTTTTGCTCTCTTGGTCAGGGTGTCAGCGTCTTAGCCTGCTGAGCCACTCGGAGCCTTAATTCTTAAGTTTTAAAGTTAGCCAATTGAACTGAAGCATTTCACTTTAGGTGAGCATTTGAATGTAAAGGATTCAGAATTTGAATAATAATTTAAAATGAAAAAAAGTTTCTGAAATGTTTCATCTTGGTCTCATTTTTGCATCATTTTTTACAAGTGTGTAGAATTTTTATTTCCGCTGTAGCATTTCTGTGCTCATTTAGCCTGTGAGCTTCAGCTAAAATGTAAGTAACACAACTGTGTTTAATAACAAAAACGCAATCAGGCAATTTTGCTGAAAAATATTAGAATTGTCCATAAAAACTATGACTGGTGCAACCCTAGTTTGTGATAAGAATACTCAAAACGTTTTTACTGCCCCACAGCACAAAATACACATCTAACATCATGAAATCACAATGTTGACTGTGTGATATTTCATCTGGGATTAGATTTTGTTCCCCCACTGTCTGAATTTTCTGCCGATACCAGCCCAAAAGCATTACCCATTGCTATGAATATGCCAGCTCAGATATTCCCACTCAGATCAAAGTTGTGAAACAGTGTGCATCCAGACCTAGTGGCCCAGTTCCTCAGCCAACCCAGCCATACCACAGCCAGCCCACACTTAAACTGAAGGTGCATGATGGGGCAAAATAAACGTGGCGAACAGCTTAATTACAGTCAGGACAAAAGCAGAAGATTCCAGTTTACCACAAACATGAATCAGTCATTATGTTGAAATGTTTGTATGCATTAATTATTGCTCAATTTGTCTTACTAGTGACAGAATCAAATGCTACAGTGTCAGACAAAAAAGTGAGACAAACATTTATATCATCATTACTGTTAGTAAATACTAAGATGACCATTAAACTGATTACAGCAAGGCTTCAGACCTTTTTTAAGGTCTTTATGCAGTTTGTTTTACACTATACGTTATGAAGCTGATCACCATTATACACACAATCACACCAAACTACTACAGACACACACATTCCTTGACTGGGTATTTGTCCATTTTTGTCTGCCTCTCAGTAGTTCAGAACTACTGTCTGAGGGATGGGCAAACAAAAACAGACGTGCCTCACGCTCCTGCCCAAAGCATTTCCTCTCCTCCCTGTCCCTTCTGAATGTTCTCTTGAAACACTGAGAACAAGTAACAAATAAAACTGCAAACTAGCATGAACCTGAGTTTAGAACTCAACTACTTTCTATGAATAACAATCAGTTTAAAGACATATAATGTACTGTTTTTTAACATTTATTATTTATAATTCTGATTTATGAAAATCACTCCTAATCACGCTTCTCAGTTCAGTGAACTTTCAAAGTAGCACAACTTAAACTGAAACCAAGCATATTTGATTCTTCATATATATATACTGTACAGAATAATGCTGGAATTGATTGAGAGCTCACCTCCTAGTGTGACGTTTCCATGTAGAAAGCGGCCCTGGTAGATGAGCCGCAGGATGTTTGGACTGCTCACCTGCTCCTCCTCCCAGTCTGATAAACACAGAAACACATATTAATGGTAACATTTACTACTTAACGTTCTTTGAAATTTGTGTGTGTGTGTGTGTGTGTGTGTGTGTGTGTGATTTTTTTTTTTACATTTTTTCCGATTTCCCCCCCCAATGCAATGGTAGCCAATTGACCCACCCATCTCCTAGGACTCTCCCAATCACTTGTAATATCTCTGACTCTAGGAGGGTGAAGACTAGCACAGACCTCTTTCAATGCATGTAAAGTTCTCTTTTCGAACTGCTGCTGAAACATCATTGCTGGGCAGTCAAAATGCTCTGAGGAAAGCACAGCATCACCAACTCTGATGGATCAGCTGGCAGACACCTGAGCCAGCAGACATTGCATGGTAGTTTTGATGAGGAGAGAGCACTATCTACCCACCCAGAGAGCGCATCACCAATTTTACTCTCTCGAGTCTTGGCTGGCAGCCGATATAATCTGTTCTAAACTATATTTGTGTGTGTGGCAGAAGGAAAAGCAGATATATTTTTTGCCAAGTTGGTTAGGGCTCAGCATAATGTTTTTGGTTTGAATCCACCTTCATAGAACATTTAAATGCACTGATTTGACCTTAAAACAATCATATGTGTTCCTGTTTAGGTAATAACTTGTGAAATTGTCATGAAAACATTCATATATTAACACCTGACATCTAACACCTGGCAACTTCAAACCTGGTATATAAACATTTCATAGTGGCAAAGCCAAAGTGCTGCAGGCACTACAGAGAGAACTGTAAACACTGTGGTTTTAAAATCATCTGAAGTCTGATGTTAAGAAATGTTATGAATGAGGCCCCTGGTTCCACTGGTCACGACTGTAAATCTGACCTTAACCCCAAAAACAGTGATCATGATCATGATCATGAACGTGCAAAAGGCCAGGCATAAGTGGAGTCTTCCTGCCATCTTTGTTACCTTATTTTTCACTATGAGATGATGTTCAGTTAATGAAATTTAGAAGAGTAAGGTCAGGAAATATGTTTATGAAGACCTATATGACATTTAAAACAATGTACACCAGAGGATTGAATTGTCAAGAATTTTACTTTTCTGGCAAGTATGGTTCAGGCTTTATTGAAAAAGTCAAAGTGACACACTGGCCAATGGACACAGATTAATTTAACCCATCCCTACAGTGAAACACACATACACACACTGCTGAACTCACACGCAAGGGGGCAGTGAGCACACTTGCCCAGAGTGGTGGGCAGCCCTGTCAAGTTGGGGTTTAGGTGCCGTGCTCAAGGCTAAGCATTACAGTACACTAAGCAATATAAACAACTTCATTACCCTCCCTATACACCAGAATTTGAGATATTCATCCATAAATCTCAATAAGCACTTTTAATCATTAGGAGATATTAGTCTATAAAAAAATCTTGTTTCCAAGGTTATAGTTGGCTTGGTTTAAGAAGCACTCCAAGTATTTCAAATGAATTGTCACTGAGTGCAAATGCATATTATGTGACTAACATTTAAATTCATTCATGTAATTAACCATTTTGACACAAATGTAGCATGATAAAACATTCAAATATCTGTCTAAATTAAATCTCAACAGACGTCTACCAAATTACAAATGTAAATTGAATTACTGAATTTGAATTTTGGAACCTAATGGACCCAACTGAACATTTAAATTCAATGTAAGCTTATGATTAAATTGCCATTTTGAATATTATATTTTATTTTTAATTTTAGTACTGATATGCTTCCATAATCCCAATCCTGAACTCTTGTTAAATATCATGTTTAAGACCCTGTTAAAACACTGACAAAGTGATTTTTTCACAATACAGTGGAACCTCGGGCATTGTTTGCCCTGGTTATCGAACAATTAGTTTATCGTTGAGTTTTTTCAAGGAAATTTTGTCCCAGTTATCATTCATCCGCCCGGTTTTCGTCAGCGTGTCCATGTGACTTGTTGTTGCAAAAACAAAGCATCCTCCCATGCATTCATTGTTCATTCTGGCTTTGTTTCTCATTGAGTAAGCATCACCCCGCATGTTCATCCAAACATTTCCATTGATTTTTCAGTGTTCGCAAATATATACAAGGTAACAAACACATGAGCCTTGGATTGGACTATGGTCCGGACTTTCAGATCTGAAAGCATCCTTAATCAAAATCTAGATTTATGACACTCTTACTGTGTTGACACTGTTGTTGCTGAGTTTGTGCTGAACAAAAGCCTGTGTAACACTTTGGAAAAAATAATTTTAGTGTAAAAAAAGTCAAGGCATGTCAGACTACATTGGATTGTCTGAAAAACCCTCAGACTCCAGTGGATTAAAGTCATTTTACACCAAAGCAGCAGTGCTGACCTTTGCCTTCATGAATGGGATGAGCTAATTCAATACTGGATGATGCTTCTGACCTGAATGAAATAAAAGCCGTTTATTCTACTTGAGGATTCTCTACATTCCATTCTTTATCTTTTCATCCACATCCTTATTCTGGATAATGAATGCATGATAATTTTAATACAAGTAAAGTCAGG